>CALNHX010003428.1:0-150295 GCA_940337035.1 Agriotes lineatus | reverse complement strand
TTACACCATTATTTGATCCACATTTGATTAAAGGGATTAGAAACAATATGATAACAAAAATTTGATTTGGGAAAAGGATGGAGAAATTTTAACAGCAAAATGAGATGACATCATCTGGGCTTATCTTAATGAAGCAGAGTGTGGTGAACTAAGAGCACTTTACAAAGTTACGGACCTGCATGTAATGCCAGATAGGATCCAAAAGATGAAGGTGTTCTATGCAACTCAGGTTTTGAGTCATTCTATGGCTTCAACTGTAAAGCTATTAGTTGAAAGTGGTAAGTGTAAGAAATCGAGCTGTAAATCCAACAGCTTTGCAGTTTCGAAACAGCTTCAAATCACTTCTGATTCGAAATTTCTGTGGATCAAAATCAGTAGCAACAAACTGTGAAGAAACAAATATTCCAGATTTATTTAATATAAGTGGACTAGTGGACAAAATGAACAACAACAATTTGAATTAGAAAAAAAAAACTGCATCAATCGATTATAGGCTACTTATCAGGCTGGATTTCCAAAACATTAAAAAATTTAAATTGCCAAGAATGTAAATTTCAATTTATTAGTAAATATTCGGAAAATGATCAGTCACAAATTAATCAACCAACGAGGGTATAATGCCCAAAATCAAAAGTTGGGATATTACAATTTAGAGTTTATAAAAAAATACTAATAATTTATAATATTTCCAAAATTGTATTAAGTAACATAACTTCGGTCGATAATATTAAAAGCAAAATCTTAACAGTAGTTCAAGATCATGTTAATTTTTGTTTCACTTGCGAACATAAAATACAATTGAAGACGAAATTATAGGTAAGATAGTTACTCCAACCGTATTTACTTATATCAAGGGGTTAAATTTAATTTTAAGTGGTAAAGATACCAGAACAGTAGTATTTAAGAATAAAATTTATACAAAAGCAGCAGAAATGTAAAAAAACGACTGAAAATAAAAAATCGAAAGTAGTGTTGATGTTTTAATTTTTTATGAATTTATACAAAATTTAAAAAAAATCAAAAAAAGATCAAATACAAATCAAGTAGGCTCTGATTTTGAACCGTCACCAAGGCAACCCCAGATGGCGCTGTATCTCAAAAATGTATAGGGAGTTTGTGTTCTATATGTTTTATTTTATCTATGCTCAAATATAGAGTCCCCGGAGTCCCTGTAAATAGGTTACTAAGAGTTGGGCAAACAACGGGATACATTTTGATTGGTTTGGATCACTTTTTGCAAGGCATGTGTGATAAAAGTGCCGTTTTTGCATATTTTGTAACATAGATACAAATAACTATTTTCTATAACGGCAGTGGAAAACGTCAAAATCATCATTATAATTGGCAGTGGAGACCGTCCTCATTCAAATACGAGAAACAGGCAGACAGACAAACGTCACCATAATCTAAAAGCAATTTTAAAATTTTGCAATTTAACGATTTCTTGAATTAAAAATATATAATGTGCCCTTCGGCGTTCGTTTTTATCCCTCATGTGAATTATTTACTAAATTCCACATTTATGATAAAAAATTGATCTTCAGTGCCTAGGTACACAAATAACTATTTGCTTTGATGTTTGTGATACTAGCTCATTGACAACATTATGAAAAAACATTTTTTAATGGCTCACTTTTTTTGTTTTTTTGTAGATTTTCATTTTGTCTTTTCATAAGTTTTGCTAAGTTACATAAAATTGTTTCTAAAATTAAAAAAGTTGGGTAAAAATGGCTTCTTCTTAAATATCGATAATCAGCACTGCAAACACAATTGAATTACAAATTGTTAGACTTAACAAATAATAACCTAATTGTTACATTCCAGAATCTACTCACAATAATAACAATAATTTATAAAATGAATCATGTATAATAAACGTTTTATAGCGATATGAAGTGAAACTATAAAATTCAGTGAGTCTAAAACATAAGCTCACACTTTTTTGAAAGATAAAATCAATCTTTTCGCATAATGTTGTAGAGAGGTTAGTCTCATACAAAAGAAATTCAAAATAGTTTTTCTTAACACTGATATCCTTCGATTTATTGACTCACCCTGTATAGTAATAAATTTATATTCAAATAAATTTAATTGACACATGTAGTAACAAATAGTAAAACAATAAAAATAAATAATTAAAATTAGGAAGTAATTCTAAGTAATTTATACTCATCAACCACATCCAAGTTTTTGAAAAAAGCATAAATAAAGATCCAGCACATTTAGCAAGAATTAACCTTTAATCCCCAATCTTGGAGCGAAGGGCTTTATCGCGCCCTAACCTCGAAAGCTCGGCACGGGGGTAATCTGATGACAGACAGGGGTTGCAAGCGCTGCGTATCCGCAAAGGGTGGCGAAAGAAAAATGCATTCACTGCAACTTGTGCACGAGGATATAAGCACGATCCACGATGGGCCCTGAATTCGGAAGCGGGAAAAGGACGCCGTCCCAGCGGTAAACAGAAGCCTGCGCGGTGGCGGGGAGCGCAGCTTGCAGGAATCGAGCGGGATTTGAATTTTCTACCGCGATGCGCGAGCTTTGCCCTTCCAGTGCTCCCTGTACTCTTGCATGTAGTGGGTGTTGTGCTTTAATAACAACACGTGGTTAAACGCACGTCCGGTGATTGTTGCACGCGTTTTGGACTTCTCTGTGACTGATTGGGGCCGCCGAATGAGCCTAGGTGAGTGCTTTTGATATACCGCCTCCCTGGGAAGGACCTTGACCTTGGTGTCCGTGCCAATTTTCGCAAGCCCTTCGTCAAGAGGATGTGGCTGTCTGGTTACTGTCATTTTTTGGCTGATATTAAGCGTTATTTCTCCCTCGAGGCTGAGCGGTTCTACCGCAAGGATTTACGACGCGTCCTTTGTCCTTTCCAGCACCACGCAGCATCCAGCATCATCGATTGAATTTTCAGCTCGAGTTTTCATGGTTCCTTTAAGGCTTTTGTGGTTCATTTCGACTATTTCTGGAAATAAATGGTTCTCTTTTACATTTTGAATGAAATTGCAGGGTTTGCCTTACCGAAACTGCTTGGAAATATGTAAATTATATTGCTTCTCTTTCAAGAGTTACATAACCTAAAATTTTTGGGTTGACCAAAAAAGTGTTTTCATACGTGTTCATTAGTTCATGTTATTGCATTAATTGATTTTAAAAGTTTAGGTAAAAACAAATGATTTCTAAATTAATATCATTTCTTGTTATTTCTTAGAGTTAATATTTGTTTCAAGGGAGATAACTAAGGAGGGTTGCTTTTCTAAAAACATTTAATAATAGTGACTACACAAAATATTTATTACAGAAAATGGTAGAAATAAACCATGTAATATAAATATACAAACATTTTGTATATTTTCCATGGTTAAGTATCAATCATAAACATTTTTGGACAAGGGCTGCTGAAAATCTTCAGCTGTTTCCATTTTGCATTAATAATCAGAAATTGTTGTTGAATAAAATAAACTAAAGAAATAATACAGAAATAATAGGAAATTTTTGAAACTCATGAATAAATTTATTAACGAGGATTTAATTAATTTACATAATTATTATAACTAGTATAATTCGATCACAATGTTTCCTTCTGCCAGTGGGCTGCTAAATATGTTTTTATTAGGTTGCATGTATGAATTGTGATATAATTCAATTTGGAACATGAAAGGACTGACATTTTCTACATCTGCTTTATTGACATCTCAATTGTATCAAAATTCTACAAATTTGACCGAGTAAGACAAAAATTTAACTGGCAACAATGCAAACCTTAAAAAATTATAACCACAAATTGAAAGGAACATAACCCAATTTTGTCAACTGAAGTTATTTCGCATGCGTACCAACAACAATGTCACCCTGACAGCCTGCTGAAACTTTGTGAATGAATTATACATGTACGAATTTCTGTGATTAATATACCATGTGGTTCAAACAGAAATTACATAAGGGTTGGTCATAGAAAGAAAAACTAATGTCAAGAGCAAACTTTAGAATTTCCGTAGGAGATTATAATATAAACTTATGACAACAACAACAATGACAGTTAATAAATTCCTGCCGTTTACATTACTTTTAGTTTCCATGGCCAACCCTTATGTAATTTCTTTTTGAACGCATGGTATAATCCATCCACTTCTTCTTTGCAAACCAGTAAGCTATGATAGTTTTATTGTTAGGTTGCACATCTAGGGTATTAACTACTATTTTGCTGTACATAACCTTTCAAATATTACTGTCAGTGCAAAGAAAAGCACAATGTTGCCACGATTTCTATAATGCAGGTAGTGGAAATAATTTTGTATTTTTGTTGGCTGTTCGTTTGCCGAAACTGATAAATGTTAATGCTGAAATTTACATTAAAAATAACAATAATTCAGTTTTTGGTCAGTTTAGATGTGACAACATTGCATCTGTCTAGCATTCTAACGTAAAACTGTTTGGACAACGTAACCTCACTTAAAAGATTAGTTTACAGATCATAAAGGTGCAGTTACATTATAAGATTTTCCATTACCAATTGATTTGCAAAAAAAGTAGTGAACAGATTTATATTGAAATAATCCCTACTATTGTCATATTCAAGTTAAAAATAATTATGATTTAGTTTTACACTTACTTTAATTCAAATAAATAGTTATCAGAAATAATGTAGGGCTTAATTTAGCATTAAATTTCTATAAATTAAATCATTATTAGGAAACAGTTTATATGTAGTAGGTATAGGTATACATTGGAAAGGTAAAGGATCTGTCATCAACTTACTGTTATTACACGATACTACAAACTATAAAAATAGATTTTAATTAGATATGACGAAAAGATAACGAATTACAGCAGCAAAATAAGCAGTTAAGAGGCACAAAACTTCGTTTTGTGTCAAATTAAGTTACCCCATAATCAATTAGGCCATTAGCGAAGCTGTTAACCAATTTGGGGCAAGAATTTTAAATTGAAAAGCAGGAAACGACGGAAACGCTTTCCGGTTCGTGCGTTATGCGCAATTAGCTTTCATTGGTTTGCATGGCTAATTCAGGATGTTTACTACCGTAAACAAATTTATAGCGGGGAATTTAATTTGTAGCAGTTTTATGAGAAGTTGGGGAAATTCAGGCGCTTATGTTCATTAGCATTAAGCTGGCTCTTTATGCTAATTGTACAATTAGTTATTACCAAGCAGATGCTGACGCTCACCTGTAGCTTTGTTAATGGCTCCTACCTGTGAGGAAGGTCAGGAGAAATACTGCTTCAGGAAAATATAAGTGTGGTCATACAATTTTAGGATAGTTAGAGGACATCAAACAAAACAAATTTGCATAATAAACTATTAGTAGTCAAACAGTAGTAATAATATACGCACAAAAATTAAAACAATTAATTACTTTATCTGATTGAAGGTCACTGGACCGAATTACGGATAAAATGCAGAAGCAAAATTTCTAATACGTGTTAGTGGTATCTGATTTACCTAGTAAAGGTTTTGGTGTTAGCCAGTGGTCCTCAAAAGCTTGGACCACGCCCTAATGCGATTTTTTTAGTTTTAGTGCAATGGACTAATAATGTCAGTATGCCTCCATTTAATATAATGAGCATACTTGTGAATTACCCTGTAGAATTGCTAATTTTCTACACGAAATTGGTTGTAAATACAATTTCAACCACTTCATAAATTCTACAAAATATTGACAGTCTCTAAAGTTAAACTATCTAATTGTTTCAAATTTAATAATTGATAATGATGAAGGAGCAACTATAAATGGTTCTTAATTAAATAAAAATATAGTATCCAGAGCTTTTAGAATTATTTTTAATAACATAGCAAATATACTAAGAAGAAGAATTATAACTGGGATACGACCTTGAACTACTTGTATATAACAGGTGCTATGTAAACAAACATTTATGGGTAGTTTCAGAGGTTTCCCGAGATTTAGGGCTTCCTGAGAGGAGTGTATAAGTTTACAGTATGTAATGCTCGTGTTCCACTTGGCTCGTCGTCAGCCTGTGAAAAAATTGGCTAAATTTAGCGCTTTGCTTGGTGGGAGACACGTAACAATGCCCTTCAACGGCATTATTTCGTTGATGTACCGGAACTGTCATTTGCTGCTTGTTGTTCATAAAGTTTAATAGACGCAAATCACAATTTACAGGACTGACCTAGCCGTGATTAATAATGCGTTTTGCAATAAGCTCAGTGCAAATATTGAAGATAAACGCACATAAATTCCCTGAAAGTTGTAACTGACTTGTGAACTTCGATCTATCTAAGTCAAGTGAAATCTAAACGTCATTGTTATGATGGAGCTGGCTTAGAGCAATCAATTAACCGTGGAAAAATGAAATACGCCCGGTTTAATCATTTCAAGCAGCAGCGAGCAGCAATAATTAATTAGAAGTTTTTCTTGAAAAATTAATTTTGCTTTCAGACAATCCATTTTTCAGTTGATAAGTTTTATTAGCGGAAGTACACAAGACAGATTGCGGGATTTTATTTGCATTCATCCATCTCCTTCCAAACCAGATGCCGGAGGAACCAAAGCAACTGAATAATTGAACGCTGAAAGATATAGCAAGGCAGGTTTAAAAATATACAAGCTTTCAGTGCTCCCTAGTAATTACTTAATAGCGCGAAGTACAAAATAGATCTGAGGCGAGCTTTAGTGGTGCAAATAGATTACTAGAATAATAAATGTTTTCAAGATATCGACTAGGTTTGTAGTATGATGTAATGTCAACATTTCATTTTCAACGTGCAGTGTGTACGTTTACAATAAAGTCAGCTTATTTTTAAATTTGAACCGACTGTATGGGAAATGGTTATTGAATACTAAGTCGTCATATACAGTCTGTTCTATAAAAAAGGCCCCGCCTTCTAGCTACTTTATTATTTATTTTAGACCCAATAAACCTTATATCAAATCAAATGACACATAAAAAACCTACATTTTAACACAATCAACAAATTTTTATCTTCAATTGTTTCAGAGTGGTGACGTCACGTGCAATTTTTTTAAATGACACTGTATATATTTTTTGACATTTTCTGGTAGAGGTTTTTTTTCTCTTTTCAACAATATAAATATTTCATGCACTTGCATAAAAAAATTTTCGTGAAAAATTACAAAAACTTTTTCACAGTGGGAGGCCATGATACAAAACTGTAAACAAAAGTGTAACTCAGAAAAACAAAACAAATAGTAGCCAAACGCCTTAACTGTCAGATTTCAGAATAATCTAAAGTGTTTATTGTTTTGTTTTTCTGAGTTACACTTTTGTTTATAGTTTTGTATGGTGGCCCCCCACCGATAAAAAAGTTTTTTAATTTTTCTCGAAAATTTTCTTATGTAAGGGCATAAAATATTTATATTGTTGAAAAGAGAAAAAGAACCTCTACCAGAAAATGTAAAAAAATATATACAGTGTCATTTAAAAAAATTGCACGTGACATCACCACTCTGAAACAATTGAAGATAAAAAAATTTTGATAGTGTTAAAATGTAGGTTTTTATGTGCCATTTGATTTGATATAAGGTATATTGGGTCTAAAATAAATAATAAAGTAGGTAGAAGGCGGGGCCTTTTTTATAGAACAGACTGTATAAACCTATGTTGGCTCTGCGTAGCTGCCTGCGTGTGTCACTTTTTCATGATCACCTATTGGGCTCACTTCCCTGTGCAGTCACCGTCCCTTTCAATAAAACGATAAACCGGTGCGTTACGTAGCATTTCTGGCCGAGCGCTTAAGGCGTCTGACTAGAAAAAAGATTCCCTCTGAAAGCGTAGGTTCGAAGCTTATCGTTTGCACTGCTTTTTTCTTTGCGAATCAATATAATTCACTCTACTGTTTTGTTTGGCCCATTCAGTCTTATCAGAAACATTAAGGCACTTTAACCCTTTATCTTTAGTTATGAACACTAGTCAACCATTATTCGAGCTTGCAAAAGTGTTTTTTGCGGTAAGCTTTTTTGATTAAAGACGTTAAAGCATTCCCTTTTATAATGTCTTTATTTACATTTCTATATTTAATGCAACAATTATTTTAATTATATAAAACCACATATGTGATTGATACCGTAAACGTTGTTTAATAATATTAATTATTGCCGTTCATATAACACTGTTTGATATATAAAATTAAAAAATTTGTAGTTCTGTTGTTAACTTTTAGGGGATTAAACGTCAGGATCGATAATATAATTTGATGCGGTTGAAAATTATAAACTATTCTTAAGGGCAACTTAAAGCTATGGCATATATAATTTAATAATGCGCTTCAATAATGTATTAATGTTTTCTTCTTTAGAGTAACGGTTACCCAGAAAAAGCTAATAAACTGTTTCTAACTTAGCTGTCGTCTTTTTAAGAGCGTTGTGGGTGGTGTGATGAAGTGGATTTTACCAAAAGTTTAGAGCGCGAATCGTATCAATTTGCAAATTTTAAAAAATGTAGTCCGCTGGGATTCGAACTCCGCGCTTCCAGGCGAGTACTATTAATAATTCGAGCCCAATTTCTAGTCCGCCGCTTCAACTGCGTCACAACCGTGCTTGTAGGAGTTTCTGCTGCTTTATAAAGACAGCATACTATTCTGTCCCATTTGTGATATTTACCCTGTATCTGTTAACTCTCAGTTTTGTTAAGGATAAAGCCTGAGCTATGTGCAAATTATTAATTTTATCTATTTCTCAGTGAAAGTAAAAATGAACAAAATTTAATGTTTTACCTTGTTTTCACCCTGTATATAGTTCTTCGAAATTTTTTCGATTTCATGCCAATGAGGCATATAATCTTCATGCAGAATATCGTCTTCCTCCAACAAATAGTTTTTGAGTTATACCGCCAACAGCAGACATACGGAATCGAGAAAACCTGTTTTTACAGGTCATCTAGGGACTCGTGAAGATCTGAAGTAATTTCTAAAAATGATTTTTCGCGATTACAATACTTTCTTCGTTTTTTAGATGATGGAAGTAAAAATGGTTGGTATACCCTGTCTACTAAAACCTGAAAAACATGATACTGTTGTAGAAGACCAATTTATTTTGAATGTGTGAAAAAAAATAGCTTGAAATGTATAGTTAACATAATTACAATGCTGTTTATATGTCATATAGCTGCACTATCAGTTTTGGTATGCTTGGTTATGTTGACACTCTTGTATCTTAGATTATGTTTTCATTAACAGGATTTCAGTGTTCAGTTCGGTTTTTGTATTTTCAATAATTTTTATACTACAAGGTACTGTATACAATGTATACAAATGTGTATCAGTATGAAGTATATTTTGTGTAAATTTTTCTGCCAAAATTTTATTATATCTAACGAAGTTGTATGGTTTTTAAGCAAAATTCATTATTTTAAGCAAATGTGCTTAAAAAATTCTATATTAGAAGGAAACAGCTTCAAGTTGGTATATAAACGTCCTTAGATTGATAAATATTACTGGTGAAATGTTGAGCCTTACGTCACCTGTCATTATTCTTTAAATAAGAAGTTTAAATGCCTTACCGAAAAGTGGGTAGCAGAAAAAAAGTCACGGATTTAAAGCCCCCGGAAAAAAATTACTCGGAAAAAATGTCACCGGAAAAAAATCCCTCGAAAAAAAAGTCACTCGGAAAAAGGTCAACGGAAAAAAGTTCCTCGGAAAGACAGTTACTGGGAAAAAAGTTATCAGAAACAAAACCACTGAAGAAAAAGTAGTCGAAACACACAAGTAACGCCGTTGCCGTGTTTATTATTTTAAAAAATCCTTTACATTTTTACTTCCCTTGAGTAAAAGGCCAAGAAAGTATTGCAATCGTAAAAACGGCCCCTCCGAGATTCCTTCAGATCTTCACGTTTCAGGATCCCTAGATCATGAAAAACAGGTTTTTTTATTCCGCCTGTATGTCTTTCTGTCTGCCTGTTGGTGGTATAGCTTTAAACTATTTGTTGGAGGAAGACGATAATTTGCATCTTGATTATGTCTACGTGGCTCGAAACTTAGAAAATTGAATCAATAGTATTGTTTTCTTAGTTATATTACTTAACAGGATTGTATGTAGTATGTATATTATAGATGGTAAACAATAAAATGGCTCGAAACCGAGAAAATTGAATGAATAATTGTTTTCTTAATTATATTACTTACAGTATTGTATGTAGTACGTATCGTATATAGATGGTATACAATAAAATAAAATATTGTTATTGCACTACTTATTTTTTTTCCGGGTGACTTTTGTCGTGGGGCTTTTTTCCGCATGAGTTTTTTTCGGTTAACTTTTTTTCCGGGGGCTTTCCTTCCGGATGACTTTTTTCCGGTGACTTTCTTTTCAGTGACTTTTTTTCCTGGGGCTTTTTTCCGCATGACTTTTTTCCGGGGGCTTTAACTCCGTGACTTTTTTCCTTTGACTTTTTTTCCGAGATTCCCGAAAAGTAGACTAAAAGATGAATTTCAGTTATTTTTTATATTTTTATTCAATTTTGACAGTTTAAAGTAACATTATTAACTCACTTCCTAACAACCGTCATAAACAGTCTATTATTCACAAGGGAAATGAAAGTGTTTTAATTCACTAGTGAATTTAAAAAGTTTCAAGAAGAACAACACATATTTATTATTTCTACAAATATTTACATTCAATTACTCTTTCTCTTTGTACTGTGTAAATATATAATTACTAAAATTTAGATCAAATCAACGATGAATGGGCAAATTTATATCTTGATTTGAATAATTTTTATTCAAAATTTTGTCAAAATTGAATAAAATAGTAGATTATGCAATGAGGGAGAGAAATTGCACTGAAGCAAAATAGCATTCTCTCCGAGTTGCATGTACTATTTTTTCACGTTGCAGGAAGATTTAAAACGAAAAACCTGTATTTTTTAAACGTTATTTATGACATTTTAGTTACAATTATTTTAAAATTAGTAGCCTATGGTAAATTTTAAAGTTGGTGGCACTGTAAGTCATTATGACAAGAGTTCACTTTACTTCTGAACTGTTCATTATGCTACTACTCAGCAATGAATAAATCTGACTAGTCAACTCACTTGTCATCAATCAAAAACTGACCAATAAAAACACAAGATTTGACGTCTTTGAGGCAATAAAAATGAACTATATTGACAATTTTCACTAGTGAAATTAATCGACAATTTTCGCCAGTGGTGTAGTGAATATTTTTTGACAATTTTCACTAGTGAAAATAATCGACAATTTTCACTAGTGGTATAGTGAATATTTTAAACAATTTTTTTATTAGAAAAAGGCAGTATTAGTGTTCTGTTACTATAGAACTTGCGTAGTTTCGTGCTAGATTTACTGAAAACTAATTTGACTTTGACTACTCATGGTATTATAAGTGAAAATTTTCAAATAAGAAGGAAAATCAATCATTTCTCTTACTAACTCACTTTTTTTCCTTCTTCGAATTTACAAGACGAATGGAAATTTTAAACTTAAATGTACTTTTAAGTGTCTAAATCCTGTAGCCACGACGTCTTTCTATTTGTTTGTAGAATTATTATATTTTAATCACTACGATGGACAGGTGCCATTTAGCTTTAATAGAGGATTACGACGCTGTACCAAGGATACCTATATTTCATTTGAAATAAGTTTGGAAGAAAACTTAATCCCGACTTAGACTAGAAAAATGGGCAACTAAAGTTGCCAGTCTGATAAATCAAAAACAGAATGAATAGAGCACGCAATTTTCCGAACATAGTTTAAATATTTCTTTTAATATAATTAAATAACAAAAATAAAATTGCAAAACATGCAAATTTAAATTGTCTTTAATCAATGTACAATATCCAAATCATTCATATTCAAAAATTCAGTTGAGTATAAAATAAATATACGCATTTTGCACATATTCCCTGCTTTACTAATTAGTGTTGTCTCGATAGTTATAAGAGGTTATCATCTGCCTTTGTTTATTTAGCATTATCCGGACAGACATTTATTAAGGCTTCTTAATAGGGCATTGTAATGACAGGTCAATAGTTGTAATGAACCAACACTCATGTATCAATAGGGGAAGAAAACTAGTCTTCGGGAATAATCTCCTTAAATGACTGTAGGGGCGCTAATGCTTCCTATTATTACTTCTAGAAAAACTCCATGTAAGATACGTACTTTTAAAATAACGCTTCTCAGATACAATTTGTTCATTAGCTGATGCTATAATGGCAACGTGTTACTAACGATATGATGTTAGTCAAATCTAGTTGCGAGTATGTATAGATTTTGAATATGTCATTCGAAAGCAGTTTAATCGCACATTTTTGTCGTTTACGAAAGTATTTTCAGTTTTATGTTATTAGATTAACAAAACACACTAATTTAGAAATATTATGAATGATCGTGTGTATTCACCGTGGTGTTAATTGGTGTAACCGAAGGGGATGAATGAAATTGTATGAGATTGAAGAAAAAGTTTGTGCACAAATGCTTTTAATACTTGGTTGTAGTGCAGAAATTTATATTTTTTATATTAGTAGGAAACATTTTGCATTTTACTCAGATCTAGCTGCAAGTATTTTTACTTTAAGCAAATGAGACGTTGGAAGTGGTTTTATACTAATAATTAGCAGTTTCCAATACTGTACCTAAACTTTAAAATACACGTCATCATTACCAGCAGCAGCTCTACAATCTATTTATAGTCTTTGTAGTGTCGGCGTGTACGTATAAAATGAAAACCATGCCAACTGCTAGTTTTTCTATCACGAGAGAGTTGTTTTGTTGTTTCCAAGAAGGATTGTTTCCTTTGCAGGCGGATTAAAGCTTCTTCCCTTCACCTCTAACTTAATTCGGCGAGCATTTCCTGTGAAATTGCAACGCTCTTATTCTCCCTGGGCTCTCCAGCAAAGCTCCAGTGTTGATTTTGTTCGTACGATTAAACAAATTAGTCGTTATGTAAACTTAATTAAGCCTGACCGCCCCAATTCCTGCAACACGTCCTGAACGCAAGCTGCTTAGCTTTTTCAGCACGAGAAAAACTGTTCGCAACTTAATTGCTGTTACTCCCTTTCAATTCGCTTATGAGGGCCCTAAGAACCCTCAACAAAAAGTTGAGTGCGAACTAACGGAAATGGGAAAATAAACAAAGAAGTCTCCGTTGCGGCAGCCAAAAGTTTCGTTTCCGCCGAAGTTTTGCGGAAATTTTTCCACTCGTTGTCCATATTCGGCATGTTTCGCCGGGCTTAGCCAGCGATAGTTTAAGCGCAGCATTTGCATTCAAATAGAATAACTTTTATTGAGGGACGGCGGTTTAGGGCAGATGTTCGGGGCACAATAATAGGGGGTTCGGACTAAACAGATTTTTAGGGGTGCAGCTACCTGTGTGGATTTAAATCCGTTGTTAAAATTCCGGATATTGGAAAGTGCTGGTCAAAACTGCTCGGACATTGTTGGGATATTTAAGCTTTACCTGGACGTCTTCCATGGGCGTCGGCTTTTAAACGTTCTAAACTTGGGTTAAACAATAATTTAGTATTTCTTTAAACCGTGGTATTAGTGAAACAATTACCTTTTCGAACGAAAACAATTTAAATAGAAAATTGCACAGCTTAACTTTGCACAACATAAACAGCAAAAGCAAAACTGCAAATACGAAAATCACACAAATTCAAATAATGTCACATACTTTACGCTGTTTTAATAATAATAATAATAATAAATCGGACGCCTATGCATTTTCTCATTGATTGGTACCATCAAACCAGTTTGTAACATACTAAAGCAACGTAAAATTACCACTGAGGTGGTGGTTTTCGTATATGCTCGAGAATGGCTACATCAAATTTCCATAAGAATTCCCAGTCAATCCAACCAATTAAATGAAGTGATACAGGCTTTTAGTTTTAGTTCTCTGTCAGATGGAAGATTACAAGTTCCAAAAGGTTCGGATGGAATTAATGCCGAAAGACTGGCCAGGGAAACGTAATACGTATGCATAATAAGTGCGGCTTGACACACACAAGGCAAAGAAATAAAATTTCTTATTCTATATTAAGAACGGAACTGTAACTAAATATCATCGAGAAAGCGTATAAGTTTTATTATGCTCGCAAATAATCTACGACCAAACCTATGAAGCTTTTCCATGTCTGCTTCATATAATGGTTTTTAGAATGACATTGTAGTCGTAAAAAGTAAATGTCAGTACCTACAGCTGGCTGGGTTTGCAACGAGGGTACTAAAAAGCATGGAAGATGATATTCATTAAATTATTATTCTGAGACTTGACCAACAGCCACATTTGTTTTCACTGCCAATTTTTGTACAGAAAGTTAATTTAATTAGGTACATAACATTGCGTTTTATAGTATTTGTGCAAATAATTTGTGAGCAAACGAAAGTGAAATCAAGCTTGGCTTTGAAAATTGAAATGTATGTCTATTATTGATGTTTATAATGAATTACACATCCATAACCTAAACCATTGAACAACTGTCACCGACTGTCATGTCAAACTTTTATTTGAAAATTAACATAAAACCCAACACGTAAACAATGATAGATTTGCTACATAAATAATTACGGATAAGTATAAGTATATAGTTACAATACGAGTAACTACTAAATGTGCTCACCATTGCAATTTAAGCACATCTCCCTTTCATGTTCTCATAACAACTTGACAGTTCTACTTTTGTAATAACTAAAGAACGGAATATATGCAGCCCATTATTACCAAAATATGCGCATATGTATGTATGTATATCCAAATGCATATGCTATTTCAGTTAATTTATATAGAATATAAAAGTTTTAATTAGTCGTCAATTTATGGTATGTAATTCAAATTTATATTTGGCCCATTTTGGTCAATTCTAAGAAAACAATTGTTTACTTTCCTTTTTCTAAGATTGTCAGCAAATACCATTTTACGTTATTTTTTACATTCCGTTTATCCTAAAATAGTCCTAGGAAATTTTAGCCAAAGAAAAATATAGAATTATGCAATAATATGCAGCCTAGTGGTAAAATATGCCATACATGCTTAAATATGCATTACTTAATTAATGGCAATTCATTGTAAATATTAAATTCGTTCACGTTTTTAATAGTATCTTAAGATATGCATAAGTTATAGAATATGCAGTTTGCATAAAATCCGTTCTCTAATACTAACTGTCGTATTTAAATGACAAACATTAGAAGTAATAGAGAATATGACTTCTTTTCTTTCGTTTTCATTTGTTCACGTGTTACATGTTTAATATTCGTATGTAAGTATTTAAAAAAAAAATTAACTGCATAAAATTTTAGACTGACGTGTGCGTTGTCGTGTTCGTTCAATAACAATAAAATTGTACCACACATACTGAATAATATTCGAATTACAAATGTAGGGTGAGTTTTAATTAAATCTGAAAAACCTGAAAAGTGACCAGCCTTTTTGTGATACCTAGTTTTGTACACCCTTTGGAAAAGCTTTCTTTAAATATCTGTTTCTTGTGACCATTTAATAGCAGTTGAAAATGTTACTGCACAATTTGGAATCAGTTCTTAGATTGTCATGTATCAAATTTTGATTGTGATTTTATTTTTTAGTACTGCTAGTGGCGTACCTAGTAATGTTATGTAAATGTATATACGTACTACTATTGACAACAAAAACTAGGATAATTTCTAAATTTATTAGCAATGAATTTTTTAATTTTAGTTGATTAAATGACCTTAATTGGTATGTATGTATTTCATTCCTGTATCAGTTATATGTCACATCAAATTTTAGTATCAAGCCATTATAAAACTACATACATGTGCAATTTGCCGAATTCTTACACAGTTTTCTAAGCAAGGATTAATCCTACTTTTTGAAACTACTCTACGCATGATTGACGTTTTTTATATGTGATGAGAGAAACAGAGTTCTGCACTTTAAAAATAAAGGCATTCCAGATTTAGCCATAATATTTAAAGTCAATGAATATTGAACATTTACAGAAATGTTGGAAAAGATCCGCGTTCAAGATTAGTCTTGAGCAGCAATAAATAGCACTAATTAAAAAATAAATATCTATGTATAACAGCTTATTTGTTTCGTCTCTTCTCGAGTCGTAAATATAGTAGTATATCTATACAACGTGTTTACTAATAAGTGATACCAGTAGTGTAATTGAAGACGCATTTTTGAGTTTCAATTTCATATTTGGGAATTAAGCTCTTCTTGGTTTAAAAGTAATTTCAAAAATATTTTAGTTTTGATATTTTTTCGTAGTTAGAACAGAAAGATCGAGAAAGATACTTTATCTGATTTTGTGATGATTGAGAGGATCAGGCTAATATGTTTGATAGTTGGAATGGTTCGAAACTTGTAGAGGGAAAGTTTAAAGGTCTTGTGTTGGAGTAAGCAAAAAGGTCAAGTCAAACCTTCAAGTAGACCGCAACAATTATAAATTATAAACTAAATGCTACATATTGTTCCTAAAATTAACCTAAACTAAGTATAGCCAAACGTAATAACATGCAAAATTTACATTAATATAAGTCATGTTTGTTTCCCTAAATTCTCCTGCCTTCCTGCATTAATCGCTACTGTTTCGAAGGTGCACATTAGGTTGCGTAAACCTTTTCTTCAATTGTAATTTTCAAAATCTTTGAGCTGGGTGAATTTTGGAAATTGTCAATATACATACAGGGAAAACGATTTCCTGAGTCCATTGTGGAGAGATTGATTTAGAATTGCTTCTGCTGCTGTGCAGTAGATTTATTCCAACGGTCACGATAAATGTGGATAAAATCCTTTGAAATATTCGAAAGTTTAGTTCAGCATCTCTGTGTCGGTTGCTCAATTGCTGAAATTTAACTGGTTAAGCCAGGATTAAATATTATTTTACCTTTGGTATGCATTTCTGTGTATAATCTTACATGTTGCTGGACGTTTTCAAATTATTTCATGCCTTTTTACCCCCTTTCGTATTTTTCTTCTTTGGATCAGTTGCCATCACCTAAATGGTGGCTATCTTAAAATCATCTTTACAAGATCTACAAGTGACCAGTTCTGCAAGTGGTTCCGAGTGACTGTTACACCACTCTTGTCATTCCCTAGCATTTAGGACTGCTCAATGCTTGTTTCCTAGTGCGGCTGCACTTCCCATCTAGAGAAAGGCAAGAACACATATCTTTGCAGTTTTGGCAGCACCCTCACAGGCTTTGCTGGAAACCTCATGTTCATTTGGTCCTTTTGGGTTGTTCAAGTTTAGGTATTTGCGTCTCCTCGTTGTAACGTATTTGTTAGTGGATTCGTGCCAAGCTGACTCCTTGTATTTGAACTACACTTTCTAATTTCGGGCTCTTAGCTTGCTCATTAGTTGCAGAGTTGATTGTATTCTACTCTTTCCTATCATATGTATTCGAAAACCATCGTTCAGCAATAATATACCTTATGGGCGAGTACTGGGGCTTTTCTGTGCTGGCTGGCGTTTTGACCAATGTTTGAAGTGTGTGACAATACTGGCGCTATAGGTCCAGCGCTAGAATTCGGTTTAGTAGCGTAAACGACATCATAGATTTGAATTCGAGTTTCCAGGTCTCGTTATCGCATCAAGAGCACTAGAGGATAAATCGTAGGCTATCTAAGACCTTTTCTCAGAAAATTTATAAGTTAATATTCATTATTTATTTAGTTTTTCAACAAATACAAGCAAATATACACAATTGTGGGATTATACTACTTGACATTCAATTTATATGAATGTAAGCATTTGCCTTTTACATTTTTCGTTTATTAATATATCTGTTGTAGTGAAATAAATATACATAGTGTAAATAAACATTGGGTTACAACAATTTCTGCTGGTTTTATTCATTTATCTATGGGAAATGTTATGTGTATTATGGATTTACTTCAACAACCATATGTCTTCTTGTTTGAATCGTGTGTTGTTTCCGGACAACCCACCCCATTCTGCTCAGGATCTATCTGGCAAAACTTTGTTACACTTCTTGACAATTCCTAAATCATAGTGTTTTGTTTTTCGTAAACATTTATTGCATATTTGTATATAATTTTTCTCATAAAAATTCTGCGTGTAGCACTGAATACAAAATGTTTTATTATCTGTTGCCAAGAACTCCTTGATTTGAAGAAATCGAAGGTATATTTCACACTAGTTTCCACCCAAGCAGGGCTTTAATCGACAAATATATGTAATTTGAATTCAAAACATGGTGTTTAACTATATCTACATACACTTTATAGAAGTGAGCGATGCTGAGTGCAACCGTCACGCTGTATCGTCACCGATTGGACTTACTTCGTCTCCAATCAGTTTTGGTTTCGTTCAGCCTTTTAGCGGTAATCGTACAATCTTTATTGGTAGTGGATGCTCTGCTACTTTTCAGTACCGTCTAACAATAGCGCAACATTTAATGCTACACTGATGCAGGATGCTGTGGAAGTGTAGAACGACTGTGTATTCGTTTTAATGCAGAGGGTGGTCCAAATGATCAATAGACAAAAAAAGTTGTCTAGAATGGATGATGCAGAGAGCAGATTGGATAATGATCCGAAACCACCCAGTTTAGAGGAGAGGTTTAAAGTGATAGGAAAGTGATAGAAGAAGAAAGTTTTATCACTGGCGCTTTAAACTAGTTACTTAATAAGATTTAGAGTCAATTATAAGATTTCAGTTTATTGTCTGATTTCTTCGAGAGAAAAGAAACTGTTTTGTAGCACCGACCCGAAATTTTAATAACATTTTAAATTATAGTTGTAATGATATCCTTGAAGTGCATTTTTATGTTTCTATTATAATTACGTACATTGCAAATAATTGTTATCATTGTAGTAGTGTAGATAATTTATATGCATTTGATGAAGGTCTCATTTTGTTAGAAAACACGACTACGCCTCAAAATGTAGCAAACAGTAGCTTTTTCTTAAGGGAATTTTGTTGGTAAATTATTATCATGATTATACCACTCCCTCTAACATCAACTAATGAAAAACGGCAAAATGCAGAGTTAGGCATGTACTAACTTTTGATAATGTACATAGCAACTGATAATCACATACCTTTCTGACTAATAGGTGATAGTCACACGCCTGCACAAACATCACGTTACCTGCTGTCAGTACAATTGTCATAACAACCACATTAACTGTACTTTTAATATTTAAAATATACTATTCAAACGTTGTTTATTGACTCGTGATATAATCTAGCCGAATGCAACTAGTGTCTTCTTGATTATCAAATCATTTCTGTTTCCACTCCTTCGGACTCGCGTGATTGCCAAACAATATATCTCGTGTAACAGAAATGATTATTTGATAATCAAGAACCCTCCAGTTGCATTCTATATGAAAATTAGTGTTGTTTGACTGTATGTTTTTGTTAATTCTGTAACTCCATTTACGAAAATATTTTTGATATTCCTAGAAATTACTTTGCAAGCGTCATAGAGAGTGTCTCCTAAAACGTTTTCATAATGACTTAGAAATTATCCTGCATATTAAATTATGAATTAAGTACTAAACATTATTTCATCTATGCAAAGATGCTTGTTGCATTATTGTCAAAATTATAACAATAAAGAAAATAATATCGTATTATTATATTATGTATGTATGTATTATCGATAACCTCATTTACCTTGCGGTGTAGAATCTGGTGCTTTATGCGCTTGCATCTGGCGGTACAATGCTCAACTTGCCCCGGATTCGGGATACAAAGTTGGTGCGCGCCTTTTGTACTTGCGCAGCAACCATTGTGTGAGGTGTGTGTCATGGTGATGTGTTGATCTGGTTACTCTATCTCTTAGATCTGTGGTTTTGAGTAGAGCACAGTTAATTTAGGGCCCAACTGTGAATGGTCTCACCGAGCCCGATTCCAATCGCCAAGGCTGCGGAAAAATTTAGGCCCCCGTGGGATTCGAACCGAAGACTTGCTTAATGCAAGCCTAGCGCCTACCCAATTGTGCTACGCGGCTTCTTATTATTATATTACATTTCAATTAATTTCCAATGATAGAATTAACTTGATAAATCTTCGAGAACATGTTAACTACAATGACCTCGGTTCTTACCTCATTATTAAAGTTGTGCGTAACTAAAATCACTTTTAATTGTCATGGAAACACTAACTCGTTTTTTACACATTTAGATTTACATAAAGTCATCTCTCCCCTTTTCTTCATTCTTTTCTTATAATAGGTCAATGACCTGTTCGTACCCACGGTGTTTGAGTTCATTTTTAATTAAACGAGGTAGGGGGCTAGTCTAACCCCTTAGGATGAAAAGCCGAGGGTAAGGATTACCACAATCTCCTGATAAGTGGAACCGACAGCTTAGCGTGCAATTTCTTGGTTTGTTTAAACATGAGAGGCTTATAATTAAATTTAAATAGGAATAAGAATACGAGTCGTTGTAAATCGTAAAAAATTATTAATTTTCGACGCCTTTTGTAGCTCTCGTATTTCTAATTTTTTTTTAAGTTATAAGTTATTATAGCACATTTGGAGAGTTTATTGTCTTAGAGAGACTTACGAAGGTTCTGTTGCTTTTTCGGATTTAATAATTAGGTTTATTTTAAAGTACTCGTTATAATTCCATATTTATCCCAAAAAAAGTTTTATTAAGTAAAATGATACAAACATATTTTTCTCTGTGTATATAACAAAAACTTAAATTTTCGTTTCTCCCTAGGCGTGCTGCTGCTACTTTAATATTGCGATTTTAACGTTTTACTACTACCGCTCCTATGACTAACGTGCTCGTAAAACATTGGTTATTACATACAACACTTCACTTTACGCCGGAACAATTATTAATTTTCAATAAAATTTTCCGGCTGGAACGATTTCCCGTTTATTGTAAGAACATAAATCAAACACTCTCATAAATCAGGTAGGGTGTTGAACAAAGACTGAACCACATGGCGATAAAATGGTCAGGTTGTGGATGATAAAACGGATTTTAGGGTTGGCTGCTCCTTATGGCAGCATATTGTTGTTATTGCTAATAACTGATAAGTGATTCTTTTACTTGGAAGGACTTTGATTTCTTTTGCAGGAAGTAAAGTTTTGGGTTTGTTCATGTTATGTTACTGGAACTACGATGGAAAATAATAGCAAGGCAAATTAGGAAAATTTCCTGGCGTTAAAAATGCTTCGATTGGTAGACATAAAAATAGTTAATTGGAGCTCTTAATATTCCATTACCTGGAGTTAAAGTAGAAGTTTTACGTTTTCCTGATCTGTTGTTTTTTTCAATATTTTGAGGGAAGATTTTCACCTCTTTCTAAGAACTATTGTTTTTGTTAGAAGCAAATTATAATAACATTGTGTTCCATATCATTATTAATATTTAAATCCTTTAAAGCAAAGCGTTGTTTGTTAATGTTTTAGTATTGTTTTAGTTTTAGTCTTCAGCTACTAAAAACAGTAAAAATAATAACTAAGCTGTATTTGTGACTTTTATCTGCCCTAAATTCCTATAAAATATATTTATGCGCTTGGTTCTGTTCATAATTTAGTAAATCAAAGAGTTCAGCAAGAACTACAGAAATCAAATTAAAATTTAATGATGCGCCATTAGCTTCCGTTGTTTCAAGAAATTTTTAACTACGTGCTTCCAGAAGCGACCGAGATTTTATGAAAGGATTGAAATTTAATTTCTTTATCTTTGGGATCTCTTTGAAGCCTTGGTTATAGGTAAATTCAGGCTACACAATTATTGCGCATAGCTTGATATACCCTTATGGAAATTTAAATTTAAGTTAAATTACCAGAACCTCTTCGTTGATTTACTTTATATACGTACAGTATATGACGATATTAAACTTAATTTCTATATATAAGGCTTTCTATATTATAACATTTGATAATTATAAATGATGAAGTTTACGAGGAGACAAATTAAAAATAGCCCCTTAAGTAATATAAAATTAAAATACATATTCTGAAAAAAATGTTATTAACAGTATGAAGTTATCACTATATTGATAACGGACGCTTCTTAACGAAATAACCTAGAATTTCACAAGTAAAGCAATTAAAAAATATAAATAAGTTAGCGATGCAAACAACCTACATTTTCTTAAATTCTGTTTTCCATATAATATTTTCAAGCTCTTCCATATTTTCTGTAAAATTATTCAAATCAATTTAATAGCTTATTTTTATTTGGTTCTTGACAGCAAAATTTCAACAAAAAGTTTCTTGCTCAAATATATTCAGTTATCGGAGTTTTACTATCACTTATTCCTATGATGCTTTACGTCACTAGTAAAAACGACTGGGTGGTTAACGTTAATAAACTGATATTGTAAATTAAAGAGTCATTGCAAAATTTTCTGCTTATTTTTCCAAGTCTAAAATGCAGTTAAATGATATCTTGTACAGTAAAGTGTTTTTTAATGTTAACTGCCTAAAATTATAGATTCTTTTACGTACGTATTTAATGTTATGTATTGTTAGAATAGAATTGCGTTTGGAATTGTATTTCGCCCATTTGCATGTAAAAGTCTTATCTTGTAACATCCGAGTTCTTATCAGGCGAGACCATCACTACTATGATGATTTCTATTCAAAGAAACGTATGTAGTAGCCACAAGGACTATACGTTATCGGTTAAACATTTCTATAACGTAGGTAGTCTGAGGGTGAGCAACTAATAAGGTCAACAGATTTTTATCAAAATATATTCAATAAATTTAGTGTTTTATTTAAAGAGGTGCATACTAAGTTATTTCACAATTAGAGCTGAACCAAGAAAATAAGTATTCGTAGTTATATTTCAAGAACCAATTTTCTAGCTTCTAGAGTTTTAAATTTAAAACTGTTAGTTTAGCAGAAAATTAAGAGATTTATTCTAGCTCAGTAAGAATTTATGTGATAGTAAAGTTCTAGATCACTATAAAAATGAAAAGAAGCGATTTAAAAAAGTTATTCAGGAAGCAAAAAGAACTCATTATCATAATGTTATTGAAAATTCTACTAATAAACCTACTGCAGTTGCTGATTGTTTCGGTAATTTTTTTTCTGAAATAACAAATATTAGCCTTAAAAGACACTATGGCAATGCTATTTCTACTAACTGTACCACTTTACAAAATATATAAAATACTTCGTCCTTCTTTTGTGAACCTGTTGATACGGATGAAATAATATGTGTAATAAGGAGTCTTAAAAATAAAAATACGAGGGATCTTTCCGGAAATGTTGAAGGTCGCATCTCTTGTACCAATCTTTAAAATTAAAAATGACCCCTCTAATAAATCTAATTCTATGCCGGTATTACTACTAAATGTAATCTCAAAGATATTTGAAGTAGTCATGTCCCACAGGCTTAAAGCATTTTGTTCACGAATGGGTATTTTTAATGAAGTGCAGCACGGATTCATGGAGGGCAGGCAGACGGAGACCGCTGCCAGTCGTCTCATGGACTTTGTTTCTAGCAGGGTTGATGAGTGTGAGGTGGTGGCGGTGGTCTTTTTTTATCTGTCTCGTGCATTCGATTGCCTTGACTTTTCATTTATGAAAAAGAAACTCATTACTCTGGGAATAAAGGGCCAACCGCTTGCTTGGATAATGTCCTATTTAAAGGAAAGGAAAATGTGTGTTAGAGTAAAAACAGATACTTCATCTTTATATGACATAAACAGAGGCGTTCCTCAAGGGTCTGTGTTGGGACTGCTACTGTTTGTGCTATTTGTTAATGAGCTGCCTCAATTTTTGACTGCATCGTGACGTATGCGGATGATACAGCGGCGGCGGTTGCAGGGCAGACCCAAAAGGATGTTCAACGAAGGTGTATTGGTGTTATCAATCAATTTAAAAATTGGTGCAAGTCTGACAATCTAATTCTAAACTTAGAGAAAACGGTTTATATTAATTTTTATAATAGGAAAAAGCCTGCATCGCAGGATATGAATGTAGAAGGTACAACAATTAGTGTAAGTAGCTCTACTAAGTATTTGGGTCTCCTTTCAGATGAGAGCTTAAATTGGAAAAGTCAGATTGACAATATTTGTAATAAGATAAACAAATCCTATTTTGCGATACTCAATCTTAAAAATGTTCTTAGTGCAGTTCATCTGGTAAATGTATATTACTCCCTTGTTTACAGTCATTTAACCTATAATTTTGGTTTATGGGAAAACTCTGTAGAAAGTAACAGAGTGTCTGTGGCACAAAAGAGGGTTTTAAGATTGATTTTTAATTTAAAAAATACAGAATCCTGTAAGAGCATTTTCATTAATAACAAACTTATGTCATTTCCTTGCATATATATTTTTAAATGTCTGTTGTATATAAAGATAAATGTTCATTTGTATAGTACTAACTCTGATAATTACAGTTACTTGACACGAAATCGCAATGAAATAGCTACTTCCAGACATAATTCAAAAAAATTTGAAAGCTCTCTCTCTTATGCAGGAATTACTTTATATAAAAAGTTGCCTCTTCATATCAAAAACTTAAATTTTAGACAGTTTCGATGCAGAGTCAGGTCACTGTTGGTATCTAAGTGTTTCTACTCTGTGAGAGAGTACCTTGTCAGTTGCTTGGACCAATAATATTTATCTGTGATATTATTTGTCTGTCGTCTGTTCGTATGCCTATTTGTTTTAGCATTATTTATTTTTCATGACGTGTATGTCTATAGATTTCTAGCAGAAGTACAAATAAAGACTATTCTATTCTAGTTGAATGACTGCTGATGCCAAACAGTCTATTTTTCTTCTATAATTGCAAACTAGGAAATACGAGTCTTGTTAAATATTCATGCAATGTGGATGCAGAACATTAAAATTCAGTTTGCTGAACACACATATGGCATATTAGAGTCTTTAAATATTTGCAGAGTGTTACCGAAACAGTGTCATACTCATTCTGCATAATTTAAAACCGTTTTACTGAATTGCAAATTTGAGCAAACAGCAAATGGAGACGTCGATGACAGAATAACTTGAAACGTTAAGGGCTATATTTATTTTTTGGGGTATCACTTTTATTGATAATTTCACTTAATTTGTTAGAAACTTACAGAAAAAATAACATGGATGAAAGTTCTTTCTCTATCCATTCTACTGTAGAAACATACGCAACGACTTCACAACTTTATACAACAGTTTACATGCAAGTTTCTTCATTTCAAAATAAATATATTATTTTTTGTTGTACTGCATCGAAAAGCTAGCAATTTTGGCAGTATTTAGCGGCCGAAATATCCACTTTTTCATATTAGTACATTTTACTTTTCAGCAGTAATAACTATAGCAACAAAAACTAACGCCGTGTTTCCATTGGTCGAAATCGAAATACACATTTTTGGTATGATCACGATATTCTCGACTTTTCCCAACCTCTTCGATTAAACTGTAATTTTTAATAAGATTAAACGCGTACAAAGCGGTGGAACCAAAAATTATGTATGTAGCTCTTACGAAAATGAACTTTCAGACTCGCCGTATGTATGTGCCACCTTAGTTTTTTCTAAAAGCTACTTGATTGCTAGATAAATTTAAAAGGATATAGGTTGTTGTATCTGCCACCAATAACACTGGGTTGTAGATGCAGTCATATGTTAAGTTTGGATTTATCGCATACTGCCCCCTCGAGTTATGTGATGTATCTTGATTTTGTTAGTCCTACTGCAAGTGATATTTCAATTAACTAGCTCTGGCAATTTACACACTTACCTGTTTGGTAAACTGTTTTGTCGATTTGAAGGTAAATGTTGGTAGTAATTTTTGTTTCATTTGTCAAGTTTGGAAGCCACCCGCAGATTTTAAAGAGGCTGTATCTCGTGTCGCTACAGGTGTGACTGTAGTTGACAGTTCAATTCCGCTATTGCATTGTTCGGCGTATTTAGTCGAATCTGCGCTTGATATCCCGTACAGCCTTGGCTTATAAGACAGACGTCTTATGTTGGGTTTTGGAACTCTACTTGCAAGTTTAAACAGGATCGCTTAGTAATTTTCGTTTGCAGTCAGGTGTTCTAGGATCATTTCATTCTACATTAGTGGTCACATTGCTTCTCGGCCCTCCCACTTCAGACTTACCAGTTCAGGCAGAATTCGTGAAAACCAACTCGCTTCTCGTCTTTTGCAATGAATGTGAGATTTGGAGGCTGCTACATCGTCGTTATCTTTCCCTAAGCCTTAGTCAAACTGAATCTGGAAAAAACGCAATATGGTGAATTTATTGGAGATGGCAATTTATCTGTATGCATTTCATTTTAAATGGTTTCGATAAGTACTAACTCCATTTTACGCTATCTGAAGCGAGTTTTCCGAATCGGCTCCGCATATATACGCTAATTTATTGTATCTTATTGTTACAAGGTTTTTCGTATTGATGGATTTTTGTATTGGTTTTGATTATGGCCGTTTCGATTTGGATTATGGGTGTCGATATTTTGATTTATGGATTTAGGCTTCGAGTTTAGGATTACTGGTTCATGGATTGTCGTGATTTGAGTATCTGGATTAAGATTATGGGAATGGAGTTTTGAGTTGTGATTCTGACCCCTTTTTGGACGGTTTCGTAGGATTCTACATATACCACAACTTTGCTTTTATTTTATAAATATTTTTCCACAATTCAAAGTGTATGGACGTGAATAAGTTTGAGAATTTACGATATTTACATTTTCCTGGTTATGTTGTGTTTTTTGTCTGCATATATTGAAAATATCACTTTAATTGAGCCGTCTGTTTTGTACTTTCCTTTCAACAACATGTTATAGCTCATCAAAGAGCCTGCATCTGCTAAAAGTTTAAAACATCTTTCTTCAATGTAGTAGTAGTAATAGTAGTATTTGTGGGGAGACTCATGTAAAGCAAGTAGGCCTTTATAGGCTCCTTTTGCCAACCCCGTGGACAAAGGCCTAGGCATGCAGAGTACCAGATACCTTAGTCGTACTTAGAATTTTGCCCAGACTAAGGTATTTCAACCCTAGCAAGGGATCTTTTATATGCTACACATTGTAGTAATATGGGACCCACGGCTTTACATCACTTCTGAATGGTGACATTCTGTAGAGGTTTTCATCCGCATTTTTATTTTTTTTTAAACCTCACCGGGATCGGGGATCGAACTCTCGATCCTTAGATCAGTAGCCAGAATGCTTACCACTGAGCTATGGACCCCGGCCTTCTTCAATGTAAGTTGGAATTATAGTTTCAGCGGGGAATCGTCCAACTCAGATTCGTGAGTTGTTGACAGTCAAGTTGGCGGTGCTCGTATTTGGTTTTGATCATTTTATTTACTCTCCCCTCCGTAGTAGCTCACTTGTCCCGTTAAGCGCTATTGGTTACGTATTCCTTTGCGTATTCACAGCTTACTATCCTGCTTATATTGAACTGTTAGAAGATTGTCATTACTGTATTCTAGTGCTACTGCGTATTAGAGAGTTCAGGGGTCAATAGATCAGTGAATAGCATTTTAATCAATTTTGAGCAAGTTGTCACTGAAACATTTTAATCCTTACCCATTTTTGGAAGCAAACTTTTTATGTTATTACATTCTCCTTTTAATGCAAGATTAGTTTTCACTAAACCAAAAATTACGTAACGCTAATGACTGAGCATTGAACAAGTCAATTGTTACATTTTTATAAAGGGGATGATGAATGGTTCGTTGAATATTGTTTGTTCTGTACAAGCGTGCGCGTGTGCCGGGAGGCACGGTAAAAGGGTTAAATGTTTAACCTTTAGTTCCACAAATATAAAATCCCGCTTTCGCTCGTTTGAGCTTGGGGTTGAGCCACTTGAATCTGGCGTAATTCGAGCCGAAGATGGTTGTAGGTGTTGATCCGCCCTTAAACGAGGAACCGCAAACACATTCGCAGTCGAGATTTCCCACGGAAGCACGCGTCCGGATCACCCTTTGTATGGACACAGACCCCCTAACGGCGGGAATTGGGCATTTTCGGAGAACTACACGCGTGCCAACTGTCGGGAATTTAATTACCCTACCTAAGAGCTATGATTGATGAGAACCCGCCGTTGTTTCCTCCCCCACGCCGTTTTATTGCTACCGGTGATGCTACCCCAGATACAGCTAACAATGGTATCTGTCAGGCTGGAGTCCCCGCGAGCATCCCCGTGATATATATCTACGGCTTCTAGATATTTTCCGCAAGAACATCTAGGTCTTGAGAAATGTCGGCTCTCGAGGGTTTCTCAGAGGAAATGATATTGTGGTTAATGGATCACATAATTTTTTTTTGCCGCACTTTGTCCAGTTGCGTGAGCACCGCGGCGTTTTATTAAACTTCTGCTGTATATCTGAGAAAGGAAACCGGAATGTACCCATCATCCCCTGTTTTGAGCAGCCTGCTTCTAATTTAGCCCATTCGCATCGGCAGAGCCGGAAAGGATTTCCCTAAAAGGATGTATTTGGCTTGATTGCATTTTATTACTCGTCAGAGGCATTAATTGAAAGCATCGGCTTTATAGCGGGATTCATTTTGTCAGCGTCAAGATGAGTATTTAGTAACTTAAAATTTCATCTGATAGGTGAGTGAATTTTCTAGCAGTCCTAAGTATACGTAAAAGGTCAGTATTTTTTTAAAGCCAATTATGGCGCACTAAGATGAGTAAGAAAAATTCAATATTTGAATGACAAGTTACTTGGAAATCAGTCTTACAGCAAATTTCTAAAAGAGCAGTAGTTGGGAGTCGGAACGCTCTTATGTAGATTTCTTATATATAGAGCTAAGAATTCATTATTTATTCTGTACCTTTAAAAAAAGGTGCGTTAGTTTATACCAGAAATATGTGTATTCGCGGTAAAAATTTGCATTGTAAAACTGGCCCTAAGAGGATGGTCACTTTGCTATATGGAAACTAAGCATGGATGCTAAATAAACACAACTATAGTAAAATTAAAGCTTCGGGAAATAATTTTTTAAGGTTGGTAAAAGACTGTTTAAGAGTGGATATGCTCTCGAATGGAACTGTAAGAGAAGACTTACACACTTTTTGTTTGTTTGACACAATACAACCACACAAAAGTAAGTGGAAACAGCACGTTGCTTGAATGGACTAAGATCGTTTTCCACGAATTACAAATTCCCTTAAACGTTTATACCAGATTTTTTATTGGTCTGCTATATGGAAACTAAGCATGGATGCTAAATAAACACAACTATAGTAAAATTAAAGCTTCGGGAAATAATTTTTTAAGGTTGGTAAAAGACTGTTTAAGAGTGGATATGCTCTCGAATGGAACTGTAAGAGAAGACTTACACACTTTTTGTTTGTTTGACACAATACAACCACACAAAAGTAAGTGGAAACAGCACGTTGCTTGAATGGACTAAGATCGTTTTCCACGAATTACAAATTCCCTTAAAAGTTTATACCAGATTTTTTATTGGTTTGCTAATTCTTCCAGAAAAGTGACTACGTGGATACAATTGCCGGTCGGACTACCTCAGTGGAGACGGTCTGCAGTTCTTTATAAATACTAAGGTTAATTAAAAAGAAAACACGGGCGCCATCAAATTTTTGAATTACTACAAGTGGAAAAGTGTAATTAGGCATCACAGAGAAGACGTAAACTCAAAGTAGCACACTATTCTGAAAGAAAGCTCATAAATCCAGGTACTAGTAAACAAGACAATGTACTAATATTACAGTATAATAATCACATATTAAATAGCATACAGGCCAGTACCGGGTGCTGGTGATTATTCTCTAAATATATGACAAAAATAAGGTGCACCTCAAAACATATAGCTTGACCCGACTTGCGAGTAAGTTAACATTTAGAACAATTTAAAATGTGCAAATATAAACTACTGTAAGTACAACCAACAATAAGTTAAAAGTAAAGTAAAGTTCGGACACTTCATTCCATGTAGGAACATGGCCTGAGACCAGGCGAGTCAGGGTCACCAAAATATCTCTTTCCAAAACCCAGTCATCTGACACACCGTTACCGGTGTACTGGGTGATGTGGTTAGCATCAAGTCTTCGACGACTGCCTTACTTTTTCTACTTCAACACCTGTGGTCTCGGTACCCAATTTTTAAAGCTACTGGGTGGACCAACCGCAGTTGCCAGATGTGGGGTTTTGAAACCTGTACCGTGGCACCGCAGCCTGACGCCCTAACCGCTCGGCCACGCTGGCTGGATGGCGCTGCTTAAAAGGGTAACAGAGACTAAATGAGGCTCCGAGGATAAAAATCATTAAATGTACTAGTTTATCCGCTCAAATGGGCACTGACGGGTACCCATGGAGTTTGTTACGCGAACTGTAAATGACAGCAAGGGTCCAAATTTAAAACCCACGGGATTCTGAGGAAATCCTGACAGGACATTCAGCAGAGCAGATAAGAATGTACTCAAAGCACCGGATCGCTGTACAAAGCATTCAATTGGTGTTAAAATAATGGGAAACAAAACATGTTACATACACTTCCTTTCGTTGAGCTCCCCGGCTCCCCCCGATGGCTCACGTATCGCCAGCACAGGGCGGCGTAGACGACGCCAGGGCTAATACCAAAGGCTCGATCCAGGAATGTTTCATTTAAGGTAGCAACTCGGTTAAGGTCGTTAGCTGCACTTGGAACTGAAAACCTTACATTCCTAGTCGAGGAATTATTTGGGGCTCCGAACTTGCGGATATAAGGAATGCTAAAATAGAATACAGAACGTCTCAAAACGCGGTACGATAGAAGCTTCAATATACTGACCTCAAAATCTGGGCCACGTGCAAATGAATTCAAACAGTTTGCAACAAAAAATCTGTCAAGAATTGACGTGAGAGGTAACTCTCTCGTAAATCCGCCAGAGGAGCATTAAACCGCTGCATCAGCGAGGCCAAATCCTAGTGAACTCCATCAAACGCCTGCAGAATGCTGGACCATCCAAAAAGGGAAGCCTAACTGCTTGAAAACTTTGCACACAACGAAAAAAGGCGGAACAGGACGCTCCGGCCATATTTATCGCTTCACGCACCGATAAAAACAAAAACGCGACCAGGAAGGATGCTCGCAAAGTTCAAAATATGCGCCATAGACCCCGGAATTAACTAGAACGTGCTCGAAGACCTGCAAACTTATAAAGATGCACTCTGACACTAATAATTTAGATACAAGAGAGATTCCCGTGGACTTCGGTAAAGAAGACGAGGAGTTTCAAATGGACGACTATGAGGCAGAAAAAATCGATTAGCTATTATTTAATACACACATATACAATTTAGGTAGATATAGAAATAGACCAGTAAATCTTCATGTTGTGAATTATCAACAATAAGAATGAATAAATAAATATCGATTGTCTTAAAAATGTCATATTGGTTAATGGTATATGAACATTAAAAATTTGATTGCACTTACTTCAGGTATCTCACTATCAATTTATACTTAATATTTCAAGGTAAAAAACTGCATTGTGATCAAATTATACTTTATATAATATTTTAATCAAATTAAAAGTTTACAGTTTTTCTTAAAAAATGTTAGGATGTTTCAGTTTTAATTTATAAAATATGTATAGTTCTTTACACCTCTTAATAAATTAAAATAATGTAATCGTTCACGAAAAATACAACGGCTATTAGTTAGTGTTTTATGCAACGTGCGCTCATGCCATGCTTTTTTTTCTGTTCAACCATAATAATAACGAGTATTATTTGTAATATTGAACTGTAGTACTTATGTTTTTGTAAAAACTTGCTTTTTGGGCATTGTAAAATTTTAATTACCATTTACAATGTTTTTATTACCATCTAAACATGCTTTTGTTCAAATAAAACCAATATTGAGAAAATTAAAAGACTATGTATGTCATACTTTATTCATCTCTACTTTAGAAACTATTAATCCTACAGAAATAAGATGCAGATCATTTTTATAGAAAATTTTATGTAGTTTAATTTTGTACATAGTGTTTTTTTCTAAAACTTATAGTTTTCGAGATATTTACGAAAAACTGATAAAAACCACATTTGAACCCTCCTATCCTCCTTAGCACACCCCCCACCCTCGGGGCTGTTAGTATGTTGTTCAAGACACCCCCGCCCCCCTTGGAAACTGCCAAATTTCAAAACTACACGATTTTTTTTCCAAATTTTCTTTTGTTGCATGCACTAATGTAACTATTTATACTTACATACATGTTTTTTAAAATAAGGTTCTATTTAATACAAACATCAGTTACGTAATAAATAAATTATTTACTTATACTTTTACTAATAGATAGTTATTTTACATTCGAGATAAATTTAATAATATTAGGCTACCTTAGGTGAAAGAAAGTTGAAGGGGTTATTGCAATCTCTTTAGAGAAATCAAGAATGTACAGTATTTATATTGCGTTGCTATGCTATAGATTGAGTTAGAGTGTATTAGGAGCAGAAGATTCAATAAATAGTATTTTATCTACGACAGTGTGTAAAATTGCCTTTTAGGGCAGTTTTAAGTTTGTAAAACTACTGTTTAATAACATGTTTTCATTAGTTTACGTCGTCAGTAGTAACATATTTAAAAGATTTCATTAGGCACGATGTCAGTAGCAACGTGTTTTAAAATTTTTAAAACGCAAAATTACGACCGGTTGCTAATTTACATTTAATTTTTTTTTTATATTTACCATGTTTTCTAGATTCTATCGTAGATAAAATATTGTACGATACATATGCGTAAAGCATCTTTAGTCACTCGCGGGGCTTAAAACGCTCGCTCACTCGCGTTTTAACTCTGTCCCACTCGTAACTAAATACTAGGTTTACTCACTTGTATCGTAAATTACTATTATCTACGACTGTTTTTCTAAAAATCTAACGTTACGTAATGAAACTCATTACGTAACTCAAATTTCATTACGCTACTTAAATTTCATTACTCCTGCTGATGTTTTTGTAGTTGCTTCTAATTTTGAGGCAGTCGAGATGAAATGTTGTACAAAACATGTGCGATAATGCATCATTAATATACTTGTGTGCTTACATACACGTATATTAATGATGCACTTAACTGACTTGTATAGTAAATAACTATTATCAAAAATAAATAATAAATTGCATTGCTGTGTGGCAAGCAGCTTTATCCCGCTGAAATTTGAAGTATTAATTCATGCTTGAAAATTGTTTTGTTTCAGTACTGATTAATCAATCAATTAAATCAAATCTGTAAAACCTTCGTGTGGACATGCGTCTCTCAAACGGTACTGATATTTGAATCCTCCCCTGCTTGAAGCTACTGAATTATTCTATTTTAAATTTAGTGTGTCTCACATTACCAATCTCCATTGTACATATATTATATCACTCGAGTATTTATTTTTTTGTTACGGTATTAATCTCGTTTCGTACCTATTTTGAACAGATGTATTATATAGTAAAGTTTACTTGAAAGAGGTGTGATTAAAAATGTTGTATTAATACTCACCGTATTTTTCATGTTTTTCTTTTCTTGAGTAAGTGATTTTTGAAATTCTTCCTTTAATTTTATTGTAACGCTCTATTTTGATATGAGTTCTCTAGAAGAAATTCGATGGGTTTACTTGATAATGGTTCTTTAAACACAATAATATTTCGATGTGAATACATCAGTTCTTGCCGTTACGTTAGCGTGTGTTTATTAGACTTGGAAATTTATTGTTAAAAGAAGTTATCGATTTTATTAAATCGGGTGGTAAGGTTTAAATTTTATGTAAAATATATCGCAACTTCAGTTATTTTCTACAAATTCATCCATTATTTGACTTGGTTGAAATCAAATACTCCAGACAGCATAAATATTAGTTTACTCATATTTCCATTATTCACTCTTTAATTGGTGTGATCTTTGTGTAATTAACAGGGCAAAGTTTTGATGAATAATGTCTTTCATTTTTTTATTTTTAACGCAAAATTCTTCCTTTATTTAGTTTTAGTGTTAATTCAGTTTGGAATAACTAAGTCATTTCTAAATTTACCAATAGGTCTGAGTTACAGGATTTGATATTTAGTGACTCTCACCTGGCATATAATTTAAACTGTATCGTAGGCCAAATAACCTCAATAAAGCAAATAGAATAATAGCACTATTTTGTTAAAGTAATAGTTACGATGCAACTATGCTTACAAATACCTTAAACAATATATTTTTAAAATTTTGTTTTCATTTTCATTTTTTCCCGTCAGATACAAATTTATTTACTTAAATATCCATAAGCTCAGCAATCATTCTGTTATAATTCAATTAATTGATGATAAGGATATTTACTCAAAATTCAATTTACCTAGTTCATGCAAATTGTTACTTTATATAGAAACCGTGAGTAAGAATTAAGAGCTTTTCGTTTAAACTACGATTCACAAAAATACGAAATAAGTTGATTATAGATTCACACATCAAAACAATGCGGATGAAAGAACATGGTTAGTTCGAATTCAAATCCAGTGATAACAAAGTTCTGTAATTACTGTGAGAAAATATAGGAAAAAGCATTTATTTCCAAACTTTTCCGAGGCGTAGCTGCTTGAAAAATCTTCTGTGCGTGATGATACTGCACTCTGAGACCGCTAAAGCTACGTGAATGTAAAAGTACGGCCAGGTAGTGCAGTAGAGAAAAACAAAGTTGGGAAGAAGTCATAATTTGATACGGCTCTATGCAGCAACCGATATATCTAAGGCTTTGTGCTCCATAGGTGAACTTGGAACTAAATCCGCCGCTCCCTTATTTTCACTAAAAACCCCTACGCGAGGATAGTCGGCGCCACACATGAATATCAATGACACCATTACAAAACCGCAATCTTAACTTATATCCTGTCCTTTAAAGTTCAATTTACTGAACAATTTTTCTAGAAAAAGCCTCACATCGTTGCAGAGGGGCATGGACGTGGAGCTTTTAGCTAACCCACTTGACATTTCTGTCCAAATAGTTGCGAGTACTTAATTTGATGTATTTTCTTTTAAATTGCCAAGAAACTTGACGTGGAACTCTATAATTACAAAAGTTATTGGGGATGGAATTCAGTCAAAAACAAATGAAATTTGTAGGGGAGAACTTCGGAAGTTTCTTTTTTAATTACAGCGTTTAACAATAGAATCTAGAGAACTCTTCCGCGAAGTTTAAGTTTGACTTTTAAAATTGTGCATTTTAGAGATTTGTCATTTTCACGAACGTAATCTCTTGGAGACGCTTCAAAAATCTTCTTGTTTTGTTTAAGTAAATACGCAGGATAATCCGCCAGAAAAATAATTTTGTTGTGACAGGACCGTCCAGATTTGCTAAACCTCGTTGTGGGCTTAGGCTTTTATTATCTTAAAATGGGAAAACAACTAAACCACGCTGCGGAATAACATGCCAATAATCATAAAAGCTCCAAATTATCTGTTCTCGGACAGTAACTCCAGAAATAGCACCAGCTCGTCATCCTAGTGATTATCCTTTGATCTCGGTTGTTTTCGTTTTATTTGTCCGATTTAGTTCTGATTCGGGGCTCAACAGATTCACTTTCCCACGCTGAATTGCTTTTTATTTTCGCGAAACCTCCAGTCTGCTGTAGTTGTTTGTGATTTTTTACTTCAGTTTACTTAGCTGCATTTGCTTTTTAAATGAGATTGTTGTGGATAAGGTTTAAAAGTGTTTCCAACAAGTACGTAATTTAGGCGGAGGCTGGTTAATGCTACTGATGTTGTCTTATTGCCAGATAAATAATTGTTTATTTTGTATAGGAAATAATTTATTATATCCCGGAAGCACAGCTTTATTTTTTATTTCTTAACATTTCAAAGAATAAAAACTGTTGGCTTGTGATAAAGGTAATTTATCATTTTCAAATGACATTTAAGGACATAACCAGATGGATTGACAATTTGGAAGTAGTACAAAAAAATCAACCGAGTTATCGTGGCTAAAGCTGGAGAGTTGGAAAGTTGTTACATTCTGAACTTGTCTGCCATCTAATAAAAGTAATAAACATAAAGCCCGTCTTATTTTTATAGCAGTTTAACTTTCCCGTCGCAGTGAAAATTAATCTTTGCAACATCTGTTCTATTTCAAGAACATAACTGACGTTCCTTCAGCCTTTATTAAATTTAATCAGATTTCGTAGGAGTAATGTAACATATACAAGATTTGTTTCTGTAATTGGATTTTTGTAATACGCCAGCTGAATTGGAGTTGTGTTAAATGCGTGTTTTTGTTTTCGATCATGAAATTTCTTACTATAAACGTTCTTTAGTTTTAGAAATAGTATTAATTGTGTGCTCTAAACATTACTATCTGAAACTGTTTGCGAATTAACAATGAAAATTTAAATCTATTTTCTAATAAAATTTTATTCTTCCAACTTTAAGGAAGTTATTAAATAGATTTTATTTCGTAAGCAAAATAGTTGAGAATATCGTTGCGTTATATAGACATACACAATTCTAGTAGTCTCGGTTTTTTTAAACATTAGATGGTTCAAGTTTGCATGCATACTTTGGAAATATTTAAAAGCTATTATTAATAAGAAATATTGTTATACCTAAGCATAGTGGTACGTTTTGAGAATAGTTTCTTGGAACGTCAGAACTTTGTACGAAACTGGAAAGCTTACGAAAGGAGGACAGAAGTATATTATTAAAAAATAGATTGCAAAATAGTTAGAAAATTTGAGCCTCTTTCCGATAGCTCCATTGTAAATTATCCGGATAACATTAATCTATACAAGTGCATACCTCAAAGTCGGATACAGAAGACCATATTATCCAAGCTTCTTACCAACAAATCGAAGAAGTTTTAAAAAAACACGATACTACACTGATCATGAGTGACTTTAATATCAAAGTGAGTTAACAGTTCAATGAAAATATCACAGATACGATCGAGTTCGTCATAACTAACATTTAGTTTGACCTACCAAGACGATCATTTACACAAAAAAAACACCCCAGGATTGTGCTTATTAATAAATGTTTCCGAAATAATGTAAAATCTGCAAATATGTTTTACTGCTTGTAACAATGAGACTTAGAACCTTAGGAAACCCCAGCTGCTTTAAGGATATCTCAAAAAATTAATAATGATTTCCCTCAGATTAGCGAGGTCACGGAAAGATTACCTAAAAGGGATTTGATAGCTGATGAAGTTTTGGATCATACGGATCAGAGCAGACAGTTTAGGAATAAAGGTAGAACGGTACCAAAGGAGTTATTAAAGGAATCATCTAAAGAGAATGAAGAAAACTACCTATTTCAAATGTTTGAAGATCAGAATCGTAATGCATATAAGTTGGAGAAAATCCTCAAGCAAGATGATCTTAATCACAGTACAGGTATTTTACAGTCTTAGAATTGGTCATAAATCATTCCAGAACCAGAGAACTCCTGGTAAAGCTCGTAAAGCCATTCGAGCAGAACAGTGCCTCTATTTTGATAGAAAACTTCAACAAGATTTATGGAGTAGGACTGCAATCGGAATTTATAATACTACTAAATAAGGGCAAGGCTGTTAAATATAGTGATTCCAGACTTATTCGTTTGATGGGCCACTCATTGAAGCTATTTCTGGATATCACACAAATTCAAATACATTTCTACTGTCAATCTCCAATGGGAATGAGAAAAGCCCTATTTTGTATGATCTTTTTCTTCCAAAGTGTTGCTTCATAGATTTTGAGAAGGCGCTTGATTGCGTCGAGTTTAATCTAGTATTTTAATATCTTCATTACCATATATTAGATATAATATTTAAAAATATATCTCCTATCAACAGTCTGCTTATGTGAATATAGAAGAAGGTACATTTACCGATAGAATTCCAACTAGGCGGGAAGTACTTCAAGCTTGTGTATTATCAACATTCCTTTTCAACTTATATTATATTCGGGGACTATTTTCCAAGAAGCACTCAATGATCGTAATGAAGAAGTTAAAATGAGAAGAGAACATGTTAATAACATCCGCTACGCCGATGATACAGTTCTCACGGTCGAGAATCTTCCGGACATTCAAGCACTTCTCGATTTGGTTAAAGAAGCTAGTAGACGAAGGGGCCTAAAAATTAATATCGCAAAAACAAAATCTCTCATCACTAGGAAAATTAACAGTCTAATGAAACATCATAGAAATAGTAGAACACTTCAGGTACCTTGGTAGTTGGTTGAATATTGACTGACTCGAATCGAAATATCCCGCAACGCATTTAAATTTTGGAACCCCCCCCCCCCTTGTTACGTGCGGTCCATTTTGTTGTAGACCTGTGAGGCATGGACATTAACAGTTGCCATGATGAATAGGCTTGAAGCATTCAAGACGTGGTGTTACAAGGGAATCCTGAAAGTTTCCTGGACATCACACACAAGTAATCAAGAAGTGTTTTAGTTGGTAGATAAAGATCGTGAACACCCCAATAAAATTAATAGAGAGGAAAACTGCAATACTTTGGGCATATTATGTGCTCCGCTTTATAATCCAAGTAAAATTGAATGTAGAAGATGGACTGAATGTAAGAAGATTGTTGCGGTACAAACATGCTTTAGAAGAGGCAACGGGCATTGGGAGGCCAGCGTTGCAAATATCCTCCGAACAGCTCCCGACTAGCTCAGCGTTCGGGTGGGGTTTACCAGATATCTATAGTTCGTCTACATTCAAGTCGGTATAAAGAGATCGCGATTACCTTCAGTTTTTTAGGGCGTCACTGCAGACGGTTCTGTAGGTTTTCAAAACTTATACTGTATATATAATAAAGCAAATGCTTTGCCAGCAGCTTCCTTTACAAAGATTGCAAGGTTCTGTGCTAGAATGCTCAAAGAGTAGTCACTTCTTTAACTGAGCTCGCAATTTGAAATTCGATTTCATAAAACTTTGATTAATTAAATTCAACCCATCAACTAACAGAAATAATTTTATTTCACAAAGAAATGGAACTAAAGGATTGCTAGTCTCTATGTTAAGAAAATGCAAGTGAATATTAGCAATTTATCAAACAACAACAAAGATCAGTTCACCAGATGACCACACATACAGATTGTCTGCAGGTACGAGGTACACATACACAATATAGAGAAACATTTTAAGTGGTTCTTAAGCAACAACCGTCTCTGCTAGTTATTATGTGTACCTAGTACCTGCAGACAAACTGTATATACATTTTATTTTATTGAAATACAACAGTAGAATTCAGGGAACTTTTGAAGAACACCGGGGCGAATTTGGCGTTGTCACGGTTGACTTTAACTGCATACAGTTTCCCGAAGTCCACCGCACATAGTAAATGGTAAATGCTGAAGAATTTTTAAGGACAAAATCATTCCACAACCCCGTTAATCTTAGCATTGATTTATTCAAGAATTAGTTCAAATCTAGATCACAGTCAAAACTGAAATAAAAGCTGTACGGCAAAATGGAACGATTGCTCTTTCTAGGAGCGACACTCCAAAAATCACGTTTCAACGACTGTCCAGGCTCAGGGCACGAATTCCTTGTATCGCTGTAAAATTGACACCCGTCGGCGTCCCAAAATGGTTTCTTCAACGTCACGGAAGCTTATAGAATAATACGCGCCAGCAAATCTCAAAATGGTTCCCGTAGCGACACCTAATGTGAGCGGCACTAGACGATAAAAAGGAATTACATAGGATATGTGCATTACAGAAGTTTTTAATTTAACTACCTAGTAATGGCATCAGAGAGTGATGCCAACCGTTTCAAATTCAGATTTTAAAAAACGTTCCTAATAAGGTTGTGGTTCCCGCAATCTACAGTGGACAACTCAAACGTAGAAGAACTATTTAGTGCTGCCACTGATCGTGAAGAGTGCTATGATAAAGTCACCTGGACGATTATCAAAAGTTTGAAAGCAAGATCGGTTCAGCAAGAAAAATAGGTAATACTAAATTTCGTCTAAGGATTTTTTCTGTTAAGGTTAGGTGACTATTTGCACCTTTTTGACGTATAGATTTTTATCATGAGTTACTGTTGGTGGAAATATCAGCAGTAATTGGTACGACATACAGACAATGTAGATTAATTATTGTCCGGAATACTTGGGTTTGCTCTTTACTAACTGCAGCAGAGCCTAATCTTACAACTAGGCGGACGACGACTATACTATTTGTTCCTTATTCTGTAAAGAGGAACTTATAATGCTCAGAATATACAGGGTGTTTAAAATATACGTTCGGATACCCACTTATAGATCTCATCAATACAAAAAATGTCCTAATAAACATGGGCCCGGAAATGAAAGAGCTAGTAAATTGGCGAGTCTTACTAAAGTAATATAAATTGCTATTTTATTACATGTCCTTGAAGCTGTTAGTATAATTGTCTCCATCTTAATGATCCTAGCATAAAGTAAGGTAACCTGTAATGTTCTTATTATCTACCGGATTTAGCGGTTAACGTTCAGAACTGAAAACGAAACATGCTTGCAGGCTTATAGCGAAAATAGTTATATCTCTGCTGCGACTCAGCAAAGTTAACTATCGCTTGCTTGTACCAGGGCATATTTATAAATTCTCAGCTTATTGTAGAAGAACAATAACTAAACAGCTATTATTCTGCTTTTAGTAATAATCTTTTGTTTGAAATATCTGTAAACTTAAAAAAATCGGAATTAATCGTTAAACTGGTGCTCTGCAGCCTGGACCGATTGATTATTAGACGAGATGCTCTCTTTAATTTAGGGAGTAGACAATAATAGCAGAATGCCACATTTGGTGAATATGGATAACCTTCGAACAGTGCAAAGTCTCTAGTGCGTTGTCATAATACTTTCCACTAATCGTATGTTCTAAGTCTTTTCTGCAGATGTATGTATTTGGTATGCTCCTGGTGGAGAGTAAGAATGTTTCTCTAAATCGGTTGTCTTTGTACTGTGTTTTTGTTGCACCGATAAATAATGTTTATTTGTTTCAGGTCTTCTCTCCAAGGCTGATCATTTATCAAAACACCTTCGTAAGTACATCTAACTATTGAATAATTTATATCAACTTCTTAAAAGGTTTAGGGTGTTGAATTGTTATGCTCCTGTCTCTCTCTCTCTCTCTCATTTATTTTAACATATCTGCAGATATGAAGGAACCCTATAATAATATTTAAATTTGAAACAATTTGTCATGGAATTACCTGAATTTGATATCAAGAAGAAACAATAAGGTAGCTTTTTAGTTCCTGCCAGCAGAGATAATGAAAACAAAAAGACGTCGTCTGTTATTATCAACATAGGGCTTTAAGCAAATAGGCCGCAGAAGAAAAATTCCGTAATTTAAAACTAAACCAGCAGCGATAAATCACTGGAAAGGGAATGAGGAAAAATATCACAATCAAAGCGAGAGGCAGCAAGCAATCAGCCGCGAAACAAAACAACACGAAGAGATTTCGCTCGAGTGCTCCACCACGAACCCTTGAAATTAAGTGGCATGTTTTACTATATGTTTCATGATCAAAAAACGCGAGCTTGCTCTGCAAGATCGTACGGGCGTTGTAACTAATTGCGCCCTGAAGGCACACACGCAAAAAACGGGAATTAAATAATGAACTAGATTTATAATATTCTCTGACGTGCACCCCCGGCGCGACCAATTTATGCCTTCTAATTGGGGACGGCGCGGAAGTAGGTGGCAAGGAAGGGCGGTTTCTTAATAACCGTGACGGTTCGGTTAATTTTGTTATCTGCTTTATGTGACACGCTGGTAACGGATACCTTCAGACAAAGGGAAATGTTTTACTGGAAATTTAAACTTGTTAAATTGTTAGCTTTTAAAACATAATTATAATCATGCCGCAAATTAAGATTTTGAGGATTCTATTGCTAGAACACTTTTTATATAAAATGTTTGCTTTAAAAGAAGTGACGGCGCCTTTTAGCAATTGTTTTTTTAGTATGAGTATTAGCGAAATATCTGGCCATACCACTACCACTAACACATATTCTACTAAGCCTCTGTGTTCACCACGCAAGAAATAATTTCCACAATCTGAGTACATTGTACAGAGTTATTCATTATAAATTACCCACCTCTTATCATCGTTATAATTGCTTATAGAAAAAAAAAATTAAATAAAAGTTGTGTGGTTATAACTGAATTTTGTTAAAATGCGATCAAAAGTACAGTAGCGTGCAGATTTCAGGGGATACAGAAAAATAATTTATTTTTCTAAATGGGATACTCTCTATATTATAAAATTTTTGGAATGGTATTTTTTTACTGATTTAAAAAATGTACCATATGTTACCCCTATCTTATACCGTTTTTGAGTTATTAAACGTCAAATATCTAAGTTAAACTAGTTACTGTAACTATTTGGAATTTTTCTTTCTCACTGTAAACCATTTTGATTATTTCATTAAAGAAATGTCATTTATCAAACATAATAGTTGTCATTTTCATAGCTTACTTTAATAATGTTAACTTTTCCATATTTACAGTACCTAACTAGTGTAACTAAGATATTCGACGTTTAATAACTCAAAAACGGTATAAGGTACGGGTAACATATGGTATATTATTGAAATCAGGAAAAAAGATAATTCCAAAAATTTAATAATATACAGGGTATCCCATTTTAAAAGAAATATTATTTTTTTGTATCCCTTGAAATCTGCACGCTACTGTACCTTTGATAGCATTTTAACAAAATTCAGTCATAACCACACAACTTTTATTTAAAACTTTTTTCTATAGGAAATAATAACGATGATAGGGGGTGGGTAATTTATAATGAATAACCCTGTACAGTACATATAGTTATTTCCGATTAATATTCAGAGCAATTATTAAAAATGCAATTTAAAATAACGAAGTCGTGGAATAGGCAACAAAATGCACTTTGTTCTCGAAATAGCGAAGGAAATGTAATGTAAAACGTGGTTGTACAAAACAACCAAGAAAGGGAGCAGTGCTCTTGGCTACGCAAAACCAATTAGAATGCTCTAATACAAGTATGAATGAACCGGAAAATACAAATTAATATATCATTTGTTAACCATGTGAAATATCAGATTGCTGTACATAGGTACCTGCCAGTTTACGGATCTAAACTAGAGCCTTTGCGGGCTCATGGGTTCAACTAAAAGAATGTGATTGGAACTCTGAAAAATTTCCAGTTTATTTTCAGACCTTGTAAAGTATTGATAGTTTAATTAAAAAATTATTTATTGCTACACAATGAATATGTTTTTAAATTGATAGATTAAAAATGTTTAAAATCAGTTGTAGCAATGCACGTTCCAAAATTTTCACCATATTCTACATTACTTGAACTCCCTACAGTTATCTATTTCTAAATGTTTGTAAATTGTGAATTTGTGTATTACGAGGTGTCCTTACAAGACGTAAACCAATGGATTGTAGTCAACAACTGTTCTTCCTTTTTCCTTTATTAATCAGGATGCACAACAGCTGAAAACGATAACAGATACCGTGTTCCCAGTAGTACTTTTGATAATGTAGACAGTTATGCTTTCAAGAAATTTACCTATATGATTTTAGTCAGTGAGTGTTGACCGTAGGAAAAACGTGATGGGAGATATATTCTTCTAAGGTACTAGCACTAATACTCCAGGAAAATTGTTACTGATGCCGAAATTAGGTAACAGCATGAGGGCCTTTTTTCACTATTGATAAAAATAGTTGTAAAAATACTCTCATCCCTTGAGACGTGGGAAGAGTAGACTCAATAGTTTAGGGACCTTTGATTAAATGCTGCTGTAGAAATCATTCATATAGAAAGATTATTAAATGGAAATTATTTTTTTGACAATTTGTACTTGCTCCACATGAGGATTAAGCTGCTGCTGACTTGTAATATTGTAGACAGTGAAGTTAAATAATCGCGAAATATTTAATTTCTTATATTTTTTTCTCTTACTATCACCATTTTTTAAATCAGGTATTCCAATTGGTATACCCATTGCTCACACATTAACAGCCGAAAAGCATGCGATCGCTTTAAGTTGTGGTTGAAAAATTACTCTTCACTGAATATAGTTACTTAGCTGTTGTAAGCATTTTACTTTGTTCTCCGTATGTCTTATAACGTATATCTTCCATTTCTGCATTCAAGTAATAAAGCATCAGCAAGAAAACAGTAAACGTGAACTACTTATGACAGTAAAATCACAAGACAAGAATAGATAAGGAAATGTAAAATTTTGAAGAAAACGATTGTAAATCATGATATACAATGATTATAAAATGTTATTAGGAAAATTTAACTTTTAATGCAAGTTTTTACAGCAATGCATTTATATACATTTGTTCACACGCTGTAAAAGTGCGGTTAGACATCTAGTTAACAATCTGTATATTGGAGATTTACATAGACTTTTTCCTTAAAAAGATATTTTACTAGTCCTATGAGATATCTGAATTTATGTATTGCCATTGGCATATAAGAGTAAAAACTGTTTACATTACAGAGTAGCATTGGCATTTTCACTATTTCACTGAGCTATGTTTAAGAATACCTTAATATTTTAAAGGTTATATCTAATATATATATAGTAAACGTCGTATGCCTTTTAACCGTTTGGAATTTGCACACATAAGAGATACTTTTGGGTTGTGTAACTTGAAAGTGTTTGTAGCCATTGCATTTTTCATAAAGAAATGTTAAAATGTACTTTATAAGATAATTTGTGAGCTTGCGACAGAGAGAATGCTATAATTTTCTACTTTTCATACCTTGAAACCATCGGCATTAAGAACAGTCTTAACTCTATACATCGATTTAATCGAGATAAGGTAGAAAACTACGATTAAACTGACATAATACCTTGTATGTTTCAAATTATATAAAAATGTCTTAATACAAGAGGGGGTAATATTAACACAAACAATAATTTATTTATATTTTTTATTCCGGCAACGTGTTCTGATTTAAGTGTTGTTATGTATTTATATTGAGATTGCTACTTTGTATTGCCAACTTTGATATTAAATATTATTGTATTTATGTACAATTATCAGTATTAAAGTTCGTAAATGTGGGTTTTTGATAATATTACTAGACCTCGTTGTTATTGACCGCAAACAAAACTGATGCACATCCGTGTGTACTGTTGTACTTGTTCTGTATCAATTATATGTACTTTGTAGCCTTGCTCGTGGTAAGCAGACATTACCATTATGTTTAGTCTAGTTGTTAGTAGCGAATCCAAAAGATGTTCTTAACATCTTTTGTTTTCTCCTTTTCTTTCTGGAACATTTATTACTACAAATTGATACGAAAGGGTAGCTATCCAAAAGAAACCGTTTTAAGAAATATTTTATTGCCTTTTTACAACTCTGGTTGCCTTTTACTTGAATCTTAACTCAATACACCTGCCCAATGTTTTTTTCACAGCAAGAAATATTTCTGTGTCTTTAGAGTGGATGCTATTCAAGGGCTTCAACGCTTTTTGCTTTCACCTCATTGATATTAGTAACACGTTTTTCTTTCATGTCACGTCTTATAGAAGGGACCGAAACAGCCATGTTGTGTGTGGCCAAAAATCTTAACACGCTCACAGCAGATTGGGTAGGGGCATTGTCATGGTTAGTCAACATTCGGTGACATGAACACTACGGCAAACCAGTCACTTCAAAAATCTCATCAATGGTCGGACGACGATCTTAATTAATTGTGTTGCGAACCTGTTAATTTTGGCTTGTTGTATGTTAGTTTAGTTTGTCTTCAAGTGACATTTCGCTTGTTTTCAAACAGAAATACCACTCGTACACTTGTTTTACCTAAAGCTCCCTTCTAAAAGCTTATCAAATCATTCAAATGGTTGTAACAGTACGTGAGGTAACCGTTTACGTGGTTACTTAAGTACTTAAATTTGAATACCCCGCAATACTTGTATAATTATTTGCTCTTGCCCCTTGCTAGCTCGGTGAACAGGAAACTCCCTTATACCTCAGTTTGTGGCTACGAACTGTCAACATCTGCTAAAACAGGTAGCTGGTTCACTCCAGTAGTGTTTTCGGGGTGAAACTAATTTCATGCAATGCACACAAGGAAAGTCAATTTGTTTACAGGTTTACATAAATGTACTGACTTCAAAACGCATAAAGCACATAAAAACACAAAAAGGGTATTAACTTCTAAAACAATCTAAGTGTGAGAGATCTTAAGACTACTTGCATGTACGATAAAAGACATACATAGAACATCCATAAAACGTATTGCAAAAATGTCTAGGGACGGTCCTAGTCTAAGCCGATCCTGTTATATCTTCATATAATAACATTGGGTGCGATTTTACACGTAAGAGCATTTTTGGAGCGCAACTTCAAAGCAGCTGGATGCGAACCTGATTGCGTAACTGCCATTTCTTGTAGATATCAAATTTTCTTTTGTTTCTGGAAGTCCACCTGAATTGCGTCATCCAAACCTTGAACGGCGTTATGCGTGGAAGGTTACCACACTTGGAGGCGCCGGGGAAGTACCGCATGCTCCTTTATATACAACGACGGCTGACGTCACTTCGTCGCAATGGAAGTACGAATGCGCCTTTGGTGCAAATGTGTTTACTTACTGGCACACTCGGAAATTTTTTTTTGCTGAAACTGCAAGCGCTGTTTGCTGCACTTAAAAGTTGTGGCAGCAATTTAAATACTGTCAGGCCGTTTATAGTTACTTTGCCGTAGGCGATTTTTGCATAATACACTCTGGAGCTGCAGACACTTACATCGTTACTTAAGGCGAATCTGTGATTGACTTGTTCTTCGTGAGATCTGCTTACGCCAAAAATCCCTCCATTCCGTGAGAGGATTCGACGTTGCAGTTATCGCGGCAAACACGCTAATTAGAATTCACCACGCACTCACAGCACATGGCCCGCTCTACGAATTTTTTATTATACTAAAATGCAATGTTTACATCTAATTAACAAGAAAATACATGGAGAAATACAAGGTAAAGTCGTTGAGGCGTTTTCCCTAAAATAAAACAAAACTTCACACACAATATTTGTTCTTTATGACCAGCAATGACGAATATTGCCAAACCTGCTTCTAGATACTTTAAAACCACATAAAATAAACCAGTCAACCTATAACCACGTCAGGTGGCAGGCTGAGCCTGAATAGTGTTGAACTGCGATCGATACCTTGCAGCGAATTGCGTCACTACTTTTCATTCGTGCGTTACATTCTAATTCAGATTGTTTTGTTTGTTTGTTATGGACAGGTCTAGGCATGCGAAGTACCACGTACCTTAGACACCAACTGCTATGGTCATATGGTCAAGGTCCTACTTAGAATTTTGCCGAGACTAAGGTCGACTCCACACTGGAGAAACAAATTTCGTGAAACTTTTTTGCATGAAACAGGAAACTTGTTTCATTAACGCATAGCACATGATATTTGTTTCGAAAATTATTTGAGTTTTGATGCTCATTAATAGTGGGTGGCTAGTAGTACGAACAGGCAAACGTTTGGCTGGCTTGTCCTTAAAAATTCTTTGATCTTCTCAGAATCTTGCAGCAGTCTGCTTCCAACAACAGAAGCACTGTGTTGAAAATTGATTAGATTGACAGGATGCATCCAAAATCGTCTTTTTTTTCTTAATGCATTATTCCGGCGGTTTACCCACCATAACAAAGTAGTCCAAGAGCCAGCAACGGGTTTGCTTACAGTATTTTTAACAAACGTGTAACTCTTATGGAAGGTCCCTTTGAATATACTGAGAAGAAAACCCGAAGTCTGGCAAGCCTGTGGTGGTGGTTTTGGCTCCCTTGCGTCCTTGAAGGATGGAAAAAAATAAAAAGAAAAAAGTATAATAACAAGCCTGGCTCTTTGCTATGTTAAAGGTAATCATATCTTATGTAAGTAAAAAGATTGACGGACGCTTTCGCGGGTGGTAAGTATACCCCAGATTCACATAAAGTTGTATAATGAACTTAACCATTTACTGTAAAATATCGAGAAATTAAAAAAATCTGGTGTGATACACTCACACAACTTCCTTTTACAGTGTTCTTATAATTAATCAAAAATTTCATTTTGAATTTTTAACCATTTGTCAAAAATTTTCAAAAATTATAAATTCTACAAAAACGGTACAAAATAGAGCGTTAGTTGAAGAGACAAATTTTCTCTAGAATTTTAAGGTGAATTCAAAAATGTAATAATATACCGGGTGTTTTATTTAAAATAGGAGTCAATAAAAAAATAGAAAAAAAACAAAAGAAACCCACTTTAGAAGTATTCAACTGGAAAATCACCTATTTCACATCAATACACATTAAAAATGTAGTAAAAATGTAAAGTTTAAAAAAAATCGTTAGAGCCGTTTTTGAAAAAATCGAAAAAAACTGAAAAATCACAAGAGTAAACACCTACTTCCGGTTATGCGATTTTCTTCAAAAGCTTGCTGTCTCATCTACATAGTGCACAAAACTTATATATGAAGTTTCAACGCCATACCTCTTTTCGTTTTTGAGATATTCTGTTCACAGACACACACACAGACACACAGACAGACAGACACACAGACAGACCAATGAAAAAAAATATGTTTTTTGGGTTCAGGGGACTCTAAAACGTGAAGATCTGTTGAAAACTCAATTTCGAATTTTTGGGGTGAATCCAATACTTCCTTTATTGTAAAAGGAAGTAAAAAATTCAAAAATTACAAATTCTACAGAAACCGTACAAAATAGAGCGTTAGTTCATGAGACAAATTTTCTCTAAAATTTTAAGCTGTATTCAAAAATGTAATAATACACCGGGTGTTTTATTTAAAATAGGAGTTAATAAAAAAAATAAGAAAAGAAACAAAAGAAACCCATTTTAGAGTTATTCAACTGGAAAACCACCTATCTCGCATCAATACACATTAAAAATGTAATAAAAATGAGAAGTTTGAAAAAAATCGTTAGAGCCGTTTTTGAAAAAATCGAAAAAAACTGAAAAATCACAAGAGTAAACACCTACTTCCGGTTATGCGATTTTCTTCAAAAGCTTGCTGCCGCATCTACATAGTACACAAAACTTATATATGAAGTTTCAACGCCATACCTCTTTTGGTTTTTGAGATATTCTGTTCACAGACAGACAGACAGACAGACACACAGACAGACAGACAGACAGACACACAGACCAATGAAAAAAAAAATATGTTTTTTGGGTTCAGGGGACTCTAAAACGTGAAGATCTGTTGAAAACTCAATTTCGAATTTTTGGGGTGAATCCAATACTTCCTTTATTGTAAAAGGAAGTAAAAAACTGATCCTCAGCGGGCTGTAGAAATTCAAACGTGTGAATAATAAGTTGGTGGCACTGTATATGTCTGTCAAATTCGAGGTTACCAGGTTAGGCTTTCCGTCAGTTTTGACACAGACTGACGCAAAATCTAACCTGCTAACCTCGAATTTGAAATAGACTTACAGTGTTACCAACATATTATTCATAGGTTTTGTGTCAGTTTTGACACATTATTTTTTTTCCGCCCTTCAAGGACGCAAGGGGGCTAAAACCACCACCGCAGGCTTGCCAGACTACGGGTTCCCTTCTCAGTATATTCAAAGGGATCTTCCATAACAGTTACAGACTTGTTAAAAATGCTATAAGAAATCCGTTGCTGGCTCTTGGACTAAAACCACATCCTCATCGGAAAACATTTTTGCATACTACAATGTCGAATCGGAGAAACAATTCAATGTGACAAGTTTCACTGGTGTGAATTGTACAAGAAACAAATTTTCATGCGATTCGTTGCAGCTACAAGTTTCACGAAATTTGTTCCTCCAGTGTGTAATCGGCTTAAAAAGTTCCAACCCAAGCAAGGGGTCTTTTACATGATATACATCGTACTAACATACGACTTGATATCACATTCCAATGTTGGCATTCTGTTTTCGGTACCCCCTCCTATAGCAAATGTGTAGAGAATTATAATAATAATGAAAATACCTATAATGGGTTAGGTCGATACGGAGCATCATTTTAATTTTTACTCCTTCAATATTAAACTACAAAACTGTAATATATGTGATAAATGATAATAAACGGTAGAATTTATACGATTGAAGAAAAGGAATAACATATTGAATATAAAGCACGTTATACAAAATTACAAGGTTATGTTTATCACCTTAGCTTGGTCAGTTCTATGGCAATCTAGTTCTTGCGTAGCCTATATGGCTGTATTTATTACATGACTGAAATAAAGCTTATAATAATTTTACTGTCGGTAATGATATTTGCCCCCCTCATAATTCCGTTAGTGGATGGTGGTTGTTATTATTACGACGGTTGTTACGAACTCTTTTGTAAATTTTACATCTAGAAGCTTTAAGCATTACCCATATAATTATATAATCTTGAACTACACGCAATCTGCAAAAACAAAACCATTTGCATTTAAATCAGGTCAGAGATTAAAGTGTTCTAAACATAATCGAACTTAAATTAATTGTCCAGCTAGAGGAGGTTGTTTTATAATTAATTCAGTTATTTTATGACTGTTATCAGATGCCCTATTATACAACCAGTAAAGGAAAAAATCTGGTGTGATACACTCACACAACTTCCTTTTACAGTGATCTTAAAATTAGCCAAAAATTTTATTTTTAATTTCTAAGCGGTTGTCAAAATTCTACAAAAACGGTACAAAATAGAGCGTTAGTTGAAGAGACAAATTTTCTCAAAAATTTTAAGCTGAATTCAAAAATGTTTTTGAAAAAATCGAAAAAAAAACTGAAAAAGTAAACACTTCCGGTTATGCGATTTTCTGCAAAAGCTTGCTGTCTCATCTACATAGTACAGGAAACTTATAGTATATAAAGTTTCAACGCCATACCTCTTTTCGTTTTTGAGATATTTTGTTCACAGACTGACACACAGACAGACCAATGAAAAAAAATGTTTTTTGGGATCACGGGATTCCAAAACGTGAAGATCGGTTGAAAACTCAATTTCGAATTTTTGGGGTGAATCCAATACTTCCTTTATCGTAAAAGGAAGTAAAAATGGTCATTTTATTCAATGTTGTTCAGAATATCCTGACAACCTATGGAAATCCTATTCTGGGACACCCTGTATACAATGAGCATCATAATCCAGGAACGATTTTAATATTTTCCCAAATTGTAATTGATTCATGTTACAGTTTTAAGGAAAATCTCTTAATAGTACACATACTAATGGGAGATTTATGTATTAAATATCGTATGAATTTCATGGCTTCCGTTATTGCTTAAGATACGTTTCCAGTCAGAAGATGAAATCAGTAAATTAATTTTTCCTTACCGAATATTTGCTTTCTACAAATACAAATTACTTTTTGCATATTTTCATAGCCAAAAGTTTGAAATACAAATATCTGTTACCTGAAGGTAACTCACGCTTATCTTAATAAGCGTGAGTTACTCTACCTAAGCGTAGAAGTAACCGATGTGGAAAATATTCTACTAAACTTTTATGCAAGCTTTTGCAGTACGTCTGTGGCGTTGGTAGCACCATCGTGTTGAAACTTAATTTTAAAAAGGCCGACCTCCAGAAGCCTTATTTGTTGCCAATTCGTTCGAATAATTTTTTACGTATCAAATAAAGTGGCTGGAAATAATTCAAATAATATTTATAATATGCTAGTATACTCCTATAAAATTTCGAATTATCAGAAAAAACAATCTAAAAGTTTAGGTCTAGATTGTGGGGAAAGGTAGAAACGAAATTTGAAAAGCAATTACGGTGGAAGGATATACTGTGTAAAACAAACAGGGAGATCGTCGAGAGTGGTAACATTCTGAAATAGCATTGATGGTTTTGGTTAATTTTGTGTGTTCGGAGACCCAGTAACAGATACCTACCCTCAAACAAGGGAAAGATCATATTGAAAAATGTAACCTTATATTCGGGGCTACCTTTTCGCGCCTATAAAACAAACAAGAGGTGACTTAAAATGGCAGGATACATTAAGGAAAGGCAATTTGCTGCGGCGGTAACCACAGAATTGACAGACCCCGGCTTTTTTAACGCTATCCTGGTGCTTATATTGACTTGAAAGAGAGTTTTTGTTTGCATTAAATATTGGCGGCGCAACAGCAGATACAAGCCGCCCTTTGCAAACAAAATAGATGGAACTGCGTTTCCTTTATCCTGTAAATGTAACAGGAGATCACAATGGAAATTCAATTTTTGAGGCTTTTAGAAAGTCATATCAAATGTTTCCAATCTTCATCGATTATTAAGAAAGCTCGGCGGTAACTCCTTGACGGCACCGCAGAGAGTTCTGGCGAAATCTACTTATCATAAAAGGGAAACTTGAATATTGGTAACTTTTATACTCAGGCGCTGGGCTGTAATTATATATTTTGCTATATTTGTTTATTACGAGGGCGTATTGATACATTTTTGACCTACTCTAAGGGAAAAATAACTGGAACACAATTTTCTTTTTACATGTTAATCTATTTTCGTTATTGATCCTGCAATGCTCGTAAACCCTTCAAAATTTGTGGCCTGCATACCAGTAGCCGCCAGCAGGAATAGCCCTTTATTAGACGACGATCTATTTCCTCACGTTTCTTTTTGCTGGAGTCATGATTTGCAGAGTAAGGTTTCCACTTTCTAAAGAGTTGGTCATAGTCGACATTATTCCAGACGTTTCGGGGTTCGACTGAAAGTAGAAGCAAATGATCTTGTATTTTTGAATAAATCATAACTTCACTTGGAGTTGAATGGTACGAATTGATGTAACCGTCTGACATTATGCTTGGTATGAGTTAACTAATTTCCAAGGAGTAAAGTTACTGATAAAGAATAAATCTCCAGTTGTGAGATGAGAATTTGTTCGTCAAATATGGAATGGATTAATGGATGAACAAATATTGTGTATGAGAAAATGAATATGCAAATGATCAAAGCGTATATGAATACATATAGATAAAAATAAATCCACCAGCATCAATAATAAAAATAATTAGGATATGTATAAGTTATAACACATACCAATTTTTGTATTCCATTTTTTTCAGAAAAAGGGAACAAAAAACGTTATGCATTTATTTCACAGCTACAAAAGATACTTGCTACGATAAACAATGTACTTATATTCGTTTGCCATCTTCCATACAAGACCGACTATTTGTCGATATTGAATTGAAATACTTGTAGCTATCAAGAGAAGGAATATGGAGCTTTCAATAAAATGTTCTTTGAGAAATTGCATTTAAGCGGTGAAGAAAATATTGTGAAACTGGGCCACAGATAATAGCTGTCGATATCAACACCAGACTTGTGCAATTTAAAACTTTTACGGAAACGCGCCGGTATGTGGTATTATTGTACTCTAGAAAATTAATATCCGGTAATAAGAGCCACCGTGAACTAACGCGAATAGCGTCACTTCCTCTCGATTGTTTGGCAGACTCATAGAACTACTAAAAATAACCGAAATGCTACTCAGTAATTTTTTATTTATTCCGTTCATAGTGAACATTAACAGTACTATTAAAACTTTAAAATTTTCAAAATTAGTAATTTATTATTACAAGACGATAAAGTTAAATTTTATCCATGAGTGAATCGTTTAACGTCGAGGCGAAGTCGAGACGTTAATGATTCAAGAGTGGATAGTAATAACTTTATCGTCGTGTATAATGCAAAATTATTTCTATAAAAATCTCAGTAGCTAGATTGGGTTACTAGGATAATACGAAGCTGTAATGTTTAATTTAAATAAAAATTAGAAAATTAAATTACTTTAGCTACCCCTAATGTTAAAGTGCTTACGTTATCTACCCTTGCTGTTAAAGTAACACTTGACCTTTTGTTTTGAGTCGATTAAAGGACACTTTAACATTTGCTATAGAAAAAAAATTGTTTTGGTCCTGCCTTCATATGCAGTTGTAATGGCAATTAATTTGCGCCTTATAGAAAATATACCACAATCGTTTATCTAATAGACGTGTCTGTCCGGGACGCTGGTCTGTCCGGGACGCTGTTTTGTCTGTCTGGGACGCTGTTTCAGCAGCCAAACCGTAAGAGATAGAGTAAAAAGTTATTAAAGTTATATGTTTGGAATGGTTATGTCAGGTCAGGAACCGAATTTCAGTCTCTAACACTAATTATTAGCTTAATTACCCTAATCCTAACTTTTTAGGTTAGATTCTAGGCAAATTTTATCAAGGCGAATGCAACTGGTAGTTTGCTACCAACAATGACGTCATATACGTACGTGTGGTGAATACGCGTTCTATTTGCAAAACGGTCTTATCATAAAACCACATTCAGACTAAATTTCTGCAAGTTGACACTTAGTTTCAACTCCAAAATTTCTGTCTATAGTGTAAGGCGCCGGTTGCAATTCCCCAATTCTGTATTGTCAACCCTGGAGTCTTAATTATTCAACCTTTTCAATAGATCGTTGCCCTATTACACAATGCATTTTTTTCCGTATAATGTGCACTATATCGCTGTATATCAAAGTAGTTGTTATTGTAATTTCTCTCATTCGAATTATATAAATCAAGGGGTTATACAAGTTTGCTGTCTATCGCCGCTACCGTGTATTCTATACATGAAAGATCTCATTAGAAAACGTAAAGCATACGTGCCGAAAGGGATCCGAGCATCCAACTAAAAAAACAAAGACACTAAATACACTATTTCTGGAGCATTAGCCCATTTTAACCTCATCGGAAGATACCTACAACAATCAGTACCAAAAGTTGCTAGATGTGGCAGCGACATGTGGGAACTTCAGCCGTCAGAGCTACTACCCCAGGCGGGTGTCTTCTAATGGTATTATACCACTCTAACATCAACCAATGAAAAACGGCAAAATGCATAGTCACACATGTACTAACTTTTGATAATGTACATAGCAACTGTGATAATCATACACCTTCCTGACTAATAAGTGATAGTCACATGCCTTCGCAAACATCGCGTTATCTGCTGACAGTACAACTGTCATAACAACCACATTAACTGTACTTTTAATATTTATACATAAATTGTTCAAGCGTTGTTTATTGACTCGTGATATGATCTAGCCGAATGCAACTCGTGTCTGCTTAATTATCAAATCATTTCTGTTTTCACTCGATATATTGTTTTAAGCACAATACATCGAGAGATAAAAAAAACTGTTACTCAGCGGGCTGTGGAAATTCAACGTATGAATAATATGTTGGTGACACTGTACGTCAATGTCAAATTCGAGGTTAGCATGTTAGGATTTGGGTTATTTTGTCTCATAACTGACGGAAAACCTAACCTGATAACCTCGAATTTGACATTGACGTACAGTGTCACCAACATATTATTCATACGTTGAATTTCCACAGCCTGCTAAGGAACAGTTTTTTTATCTCTCGATATCTCGTGTAAACAGAAATGATTATTTGATAATCAAGAACCCACTAGTTGCATTATATATGATCATTTCAGTTGTCAAATGAAATGACTTTAGGCCGCTTGATAACCGGCGCCTCTTTGTTCTCCATTGTTCCTCGTTTTTTAATTTAGTTTTTTGCTGTTTTTTCGTTTGTTACGTAACTGTCTTAGTTGTACACCGACGCACAAGAGCCCCCTTGGTTCTTGTCTACGCCTTGGAATTTGATGTTCGAGGTAGTCGCACCTGCCGGCCAGTGAAAGATTGGACACTTGTGATCTGTACAATTGTTGAGTAATACGTTTCGCATGTGTCTGCTTGAAATACCTGAGCTCACCGACTCACGCCGCCAGTGAAAATATCCTGTGTGGGCTTCGATCATTTCAGTTTGTGTTCCAAAGATTTTTTTTGTTGACAAGTGATTTTTCGTCGCTTATTGTTAATAATTACCTTATTGCGCGCCGCAAAAATCAGTTGTAATGAAAATAAAAGACGAGCTCGCTTGATAGTCTCCATTTACTCGAATTAATTGGAAGCTAGCGAAGGTTGACGTTGGAATTTAAGCGATAAAGTAATTAATTTTTATATGAAATCATTGCTTTCGACAAGGGCTTATCGATAGCATAATCCAATTCCGTACAGTATCAGCTAGATCAAATGCTTATTAACAGGGCTCCGTGTTCTGTTCCTTCTTGGTAGGTTTTGTATAAGTGGGCCCAGCTTAAATTTTAACTCATTTTTCACTGCAACGCTTAGCTTAATTACCATAGTACCTTAGTATCATAAGTAGGGTATTTGTAATCTAAAATTTCGCTGATATTATTCGTTGCTTCCTAACGTTATTGTAAATAAATGAATTATGGTTGTTTGTTACTAGCCGATGTTGTTTCTTTTCTTTGGGCGATCGTTATCCCTTTCAGCCTGTTTCCTAGTAGCTCACTCGCTCTGTTTTACGGAGTAAGTTATGGAACCAGGCACCCCTACTGATTGACCCATTATTGCTTATACCGTACCTTTTGATGCAACGACTCCTCACCAGCCTTTGGTTTGAGAGTTGCTTGGAATAATAAAAGTTATTATGTTGCTACCGCGAATTTTTGTTAATGTTACGTTTTACATAATATGCTGCGTAACACATCTCTTAAATAACGTGACGAAAGAATATAACTGGGATATCTCAAAAAACAAAACAAAAATAATGAAATTCTTTCGCAACATTATTATTACGAAAATTTGCAGAGCTAGCAGGTGTTTAGAACAAATAACGCATTTTTGGTACAGTTGGGAGCTTGAAATTGTTTACAGCTGTATATATAAAGTAAATAGTTATTACATTTTTCAATTTTACTGCGCAGACATTTAAAAACTTGGTAGCTACATCTGCAAACAATTCCATGCTTTCAACTGTACCTCGGGCGTTGTGAATATGACCAGAACAATGTTGCGAATTTCTCAAACTTGTGTGGAACAATAAGAAAACTCCTGATCAAATAATGCTGGAAAGACAATCAGTTACAGAATTAGTGCTTCATTTGTCATAATATAACAATGAGATGTGGGTCATCCGTGACAGGGGTTTGGTACAACTACGTGCCGTAAAAATGAGATTTCTTAGGGCAGCAATGAACCAAGATTAGATCAAATAACAAAACGGGAACATCAGAATAGAACTCAAGATAAATGTGTGAGATCGACGACAAGATTTGATACAAATGGTATCACCATCTCAGCATGACGGAAGACTACAGGCTACCTGAAATAGCTTTGCAATACAAACCTAGAGAAGGAAGAGAAATGGGATCTTCTAGAATGAGATGGATATTGAGTCAGAACAGCCTCGGAAGTCCAACCGGTGAAGTAAACAGCAATGACGACGACGACTACGCAAGCTTCTTCATTAACATATCTCTTTTCCGCTATGTGGTTACCCATTTTACATAAAAAAACTGGAAATACAAAGACTTAATATAATAAACGGAGGTAGAAGTATAACTAACTAGAGTAATTCATAGCAGGTTGTTTGAGAAATATGATATGGAGGCATAAGTATTTGAGCAGCCGTAGCCAAGATACTGAACTACGAATAGAATACAAAATATAATATGTGAAATGAAGTAACAAAAAGAAAAGAAACGAAGTACCCAGGCATAACGCATGAATAACACATGAACATATAAAACATACAAAACAGAAAGACCAGCAGGGAGAATAATACTTGGAAGGCGTAACTGATGCAACTGAAAAAAAAAAATGTAACAAGCTTTACGCGAACTTCCCTCGTCGACATTGTGACAATAATAAATTTTAAAAATCAAATTAAGTTAGGAGTAAAAATATCTTCACGTTTCTAATAAATTAAATAAATTTTCAAATTAAAAAAATTCGTTACCGGAAGGATTTGAACCGCGCTGCTTCCGACTGCGAACAATTGCGATGGACTAATACCTCACTAGTCTACGGCTGTTAGTATCATCGGGTTTGGGCTGGCTTAACCTTCACACCCGGCATGTTTTAAGAAAATTAATTATATTTTTTACATCAAGAAACCAATGCAGATAAATTCTTTCACTAAACATTTCTTTATTCATTTGTAAACATATCATACGCGGGATGTATATATTTATGTGCAATACTTTTTACGATATACGTTGATGCCTGGGCCCAAATATGCTTTTCCCGTCTATTTCAAGATTTGTAATTTACGCATTTATGCGGCTCGCGGCCAAAACATCACAGGAAAACTAATACAGGTATCAATATCTTAACACTTGCGTATGTAACTTAAAACAATTATCAAATCAAAAAAATTACCGGGGAGGGATACAATCGTCGATAGTTAGATAGATTTAACTGCGCTACGAAGGCTCGCTGATGTGTGCGACGCGCTGGTGTATTTAAGTGAAGGGAGTTATTGTAGAAACTATTTGAATTTTTTGCGACCTTATCTTGTATTTATTTAGTTCTATTTTCGTCAAGTGTAAGGCCTGATCTATGTGCAAGTTACTACTTTAATCTATTTCCCACTTAACGCAAATATAAACAAAATTTTATTTTTTTAAGGTGCTCACCCTGTATATATTTGTGTATATATATATATATATATATATATATATATATATAATATGTATGCAAAATATCGTCTTCCTCCAACCAATACTTTTTGAGCTATACTGCCAACAGACAGAGAAACAGACAGACAGACAGGCAGGCAGGCAGACAGACAGATAGACAGACAGACAGACAGACAGACAGACAGACAGACAAACAAGCAGACAGGTGGAATTGAGGAAACCTGTTTTTCGTCATCTAGGCACTCTGAAACGTGAATATCTGAAGAAATCTCGGAAGGTGATTTTTTCGCGATTACAATATTTCCTTTGTCTTTTAGATAAGGGAAGTAATAACAACATTAATATGGAACTGGACTGGGCACGTTGCGAGAACAACGGGTAATATATGGACGAAGCGCATATTGGAGTGGAGACCGATGCAAGAGGCTTTCGGAACTAGGGGACGACCACTGACTTGTTGAAAGAATGACCTGAAGTGAATACACCAAAATTGGATCCAGGCGGCATATGACATTTATGGAGACAGCTAAGGGAGGCCCATGTCTAGCAGTGGATTTCAATATAGGCTGTTTAATGATGCTGATTATGATGATGATAACGATCATCTCTACTAAAAAGAGGAGGAAGAATACCTTCGTGTTGGAAATATGCATAAGAAACAATCAAGACTTCGAAGTTTTTCACGGAAATTAGTTACAGGAAATAAGATGTAGAGTAACACCATATTCTTATTTTATACATAATAACCAGCAAAAAGTACGTGATAACAATGAACGTGAACATACACGTTCATGGAACCACAAAATTTTAGTACTTCTATATTTTTTAATTTTCACAATAATTGTGTACTTCATACTTTACTTACTTTTTCTTGACTTTATAGCTGCGTTTTCTTAATCTTACATTTCAGATACAATTAAACTATTTTTATCTACGACCACTACTAAAAGTAGGCCTTTTAGCGCTAGCTTGTTTCACTAAAAGTGACGTTTTATAGTTTACCGTGTTTAAAGAAATCGGCTGTTTACTTTTAGCACATGTGCTAAAAGTGAATCGAGGTTCAAAATTACAATTTCGAACTGCAAGTGAAGTTGTAAAGCTATTCTAGTTGCTTCTTGCGTTACAGGTAAAGCGTTTTTAAAATAATTAAAGAGTTATGTAATGAATACAGTCACATGTGGAGTATCAATAATTACATTTCGTAACTCACCTTGACAGCACGGGCGTGGCCAAACAATCGCCACCGCGGCGTAGCCTACTATTTATTATGACATAAATTAAAAGCGTTGCAGATGCGAACCTGTCTTAAATCGATATTTATGGATTAATAACGGTAAAATTAAGGTCGTAGATAAAATATTGTATGCAACGCGTGCTAAAAGTCGTTTATGCGCGAGACATGTTATGAAACTCAGCCTTCGGCTTCGTTTCATAATTTTCATGTCTCGCGCATAAACGTCGACTTTTAGCACTTGTTGCATAAATAGCTATTAATGTTTTACGTCTCGCATTGTGACACCTGTGCCACTATAAGTTTTTGAAATATGAGATTTCTTTAGTATTACTCGTATTTATAATTTGATTGGTTAGTTTGTTTCGTGTTTAACCTACAAAAGAAGGAAAACGCACGAGACTAGAGAAGAATACAAGGAACAGGTTACCTTTTTGTTAGTTGAATTGTTTGTAGCTCATAAAGTGAATATCCATGATATTTAGATTTTCACATAAATTGAGGTTATGTCCTATTTGTACTGTTATTTCCCTTTTGCTCCCATTTTTAACTGAATGCTTAGGTTAACTACAAATTTAAATAATTGACATTTAGTTTTCTTTATTATTTGCAGTACTTATTCTTCATTTACTAACCTTTTAAACTTTTTATGGTGCTTTCATGGTTTTTTTAGTCCAGTTACATTAGGATCCGCCTGCCAAAAAAATCCAAGTGAGCTGAAATTTTCCATACACCTTTATTTTGACATTACAAATAATGTCCCCATCGATATCGCCCTTGCGTTTTGAGTTATTCAAGGTCAAAGGTCACAAAAATAAGTTTTTTGCAAATATCTCGCTTTCTATGGGTCGTATGACTTTTCTAGTTATTACAAAAAATGAAGGCTAGGAAATTCTCTACAAAAAATATTCTATAGGTTTTTTACGTACAACTAACCATTCAGTAAATAACACACTGTTAAGTTTTGCTGACGGGTTTTACTTCTTTTTACGATAAAGGAAGTATTGGATTCACCCCAAAAATCCGAAATTGAGTTCAACAGATCTTCACGTTTTAGAGTCTTCTGAACCCAAAAAACGTGTTTTTGTTCATTGGTCTGTCTGTCTTTGTGTCTGTGTGTCTGTCTGGCTGTGAACAGAATATCTCAAAAACGAACAGAGGTATGGGGTTGAAACTTCATATATAAGTTTTGTGTACTATCTAAATGCGACAGCTAGCTTTTGAAAAAAATCGCATAACGGGAAGTATGATTTTTACTCTTGTGTTACAAAAACGGATCCAACGATTTTTTTCAAACTTTACATTTTTATTGCATTTTTAATGTGTATTGATTGAGATGAGTGATTTTCAAGTTGAATTTTAGAGGTATTCAACTGAAAAATCACTTAGCTCACATTAAAAATGTAATAAAAATGAAAAAAATAGAGCCGTTTTTGAAACACAAGAGTAAACATCATACTTCCGGTTATGCGATTTTCTTCAAAAGCGTTTAGATAGTACACAAAACTTATATATGAAGTTTCAACGCCATACCTCTTTTCGTTTTTGAGTTATTCTGTTCACAGACAGACAGACGGACCGACGGACGGACACACAGACCAATGAGCAAACACATGTTTTTTGGGTTCAGAGGACTCTAAAACGAGAAGATCTATTGAAAAGTCAATTTCGAATTTTTGGGGTGAATCCAATACTTCCCTTATCGTAAAAAGAAGTAAACCCCGTCTGCTAAAACTTAACAGTGTGTTATTTACTGAACCATTAGTTCTACGTAATAAAACCTATATAATTTCCTAGACTTAATTTTTTGTAATAACTAAAAAAGTCATACGACCCATAGAAAGTGAGATATTTGCGAAAAACTTATTTCTGTAACCTTTGACCTTGAATAACTCAAAACGCAAGCGCGATATCGATGGAGACTTTTGAGATATTATTTGTAATGTCAAAATAAAGGCGTATGCAAAATTTCAGCTCACTTGGATTTTTTCGGCAGATGCTGCGGTTTTCCGTCTAATGTAACTGGACTATTTTTAATTAACGAGCAAACAAAATTTAGAATGGCGTTTCGTGTATAAAAATTTTGAAGTTCTTTATATTTTAACATAACATAGAAATGCTTAATACGAGTACTATATCACTTTGTCCCAAGTTTTATTTACTACTTATGTTGTGTTTTATACTTCACTAAAATACCCGAAAAACATCACGTCCAGCTTATGAGGAAGTTATATATTAAGCTTTTAAACGTACGTCAAGATGTAACGAAACTTGTAAATGGTAGTTGTGGAATAAGCAATAAAAGTGACACGTACATCACTAACGACAAGTAATTTTGAAACAAGTCCGGCGTAATTTTTTGTTAATTCCGTAACATTAGCAATTTGTACTAGGGAGTTTGAGGTTTTTGTAACGCCACAAAAATGTGGGAAAAGCGACGGCCATAAAATGTTCAGGATAAACGAAAAACATAAACATAAACATTTTATAAATTTGGCCTCATTATATGAATGGCTCATTACAATTGCCTCTGGAGGCGCTATATTATTATCCTGAATGCTGCGGGAGCATTAATTCCGTTCACGCCTTAATAAAACTAGGCGATTCGCCCATATTTTTAATTTTATCGCCGAAATGGGCCCCAAAGCGTTCTGGGAATATCCGTAAAATACGACAGGCGGGACTGTTACAGAAATATGCGAACAGATAACTAACAATACTGCTGCCGCATAATAAATGATAATAACATAAATACCACCCGCTTCGAAAACTTCGAAGCCCGTGCGAAAGGGCTACATGTTTCAGTTTCATGTTTCAACCTCCTGCACTTACATAACGCAGGATATATTGAATTAATAAATTTAATCTAATTACGCTCTCAGTCATTGAATTAGAGCGGCTTAAAATGTGTCGGCCGAACAAAAAGTCCATCATCCCTCATTTTCTGGCACCCGCAGCCAGGTCGTGTAAACTGTGACGGAAAATACCCAGACACCGACTCCCAGTGTACAACAGATGGGAGATGAGCCTGAGAAAATCGTGCATCTGAAGGGCGTTTGTCAAACTATATTGTCAGTGACGCCGTAACAAGACACGTCATTTAGGCTGTTACACCTAACACCTTTTACCAAGGGCGCTGAGAAATAGTCCTTCTGTGTAATAATTCGATCAATTTAGTTGTAGGTCGATAATGGTAGTGAGCCTGAAAGGTTCGTTCCGCGGACGTGCTTTTTGCTTTTGCACAGTGTTATTTCTCGGAGGGACCCGAACCCTCCAACAGGTGTCCTTGGACAACCTTTCTTACCTGGATCCTAAACTGCTTAGTTGCTTTGAGTCGTCACGAAGTGACAAGTGCAGAAAAGTTTGGAATTTTAGGCAAGGTAGAAACGTGGGAGCATAGATGGGCTTTAGAAAGTACAGTAAGGAGCAAAATTAATGTGATTTTCCAAAAAGCTAATAGTTGTATAAAATGTATTTAATGTAGGAAATTAATATTTGGCATTAAATCAAACTCTAATACGCTTTATATTAACTACATAGGGATATTAAAAAATTAATCAAGGATGGTCGTGGTCGATGACATAACAAAGTTTGGGAGAAATATCTTGAAGGATTTCAATTTGTAGCTAAAGAATTATTTTTTGGTTTATTTAAAACATTGACATATTGACATTTGCATACCAGCTGCAAAATTGTCAATCTGCTTTTACACAAGAATAGACGACGATTAAATATATACAGAATAAGTATTACTTTCGACTCGAGCATATTTAATTTTGTATGGAAATAGAGCAGGGCTTTCAGGTTGTGTCCACATAGCGTTATGTGGCAGCTTTAAAAGCAATATGGTTGTTTTGAGAAATGTATAAATTACAGATACGCCTATCGCCCATTTTGTAAATGTAAATGAATTCTCTGCAAGCGGCATTAGCGTTGATATCGAAATGAAAGCCGAAACGAACTAAAATGATATAGCTATGTAGCTACTTTCAAACATTACGAACATTCTACTAGGGCTGCTAAAAAATAAGACGTGCATCGATTTATCTACGTCACTAATGCTCTATTAAATACCAATTTATTATACTTTCCTAATAATTTATATTACAAAAAATGAGTAGTTATTGAGTTTTTCAGTTAATTGTATATTGATGATAAAAAGGGCGTATTCCCATGTTGAGCTTGGGTTTTTCGTCCAACAGCTTTTACGCGTAGTGCGGCAAATTCTATTTAGAAGCAGAATTAGCAGAAATATTATATTTGTTATCAGCAAATATTAAATTTTTTATTAGGAGCAAATCTGTATAAAATTGATGTGTGTGCAACCAATGCACTGTGCTATGTTATACCTACGAGGTGTAAGATAAAATTATATTTAAAATAATTTTTTCTATGACCACTACTGAAAGTAAGCCTTTTAGCGCTAGCTTTTTTCACAAAAAATTACGTTTTCTAATTTAGCAATGTTAAAAGTAAAATCAGCTGTTTACGTTTAGCACATGTGTTATAAAGTAAACAGCTGATGTTGAATTTAGAATTTCGAACTGACAGTGAGGTTGTAAAAAGTTATTCTAGTTACTTCTTTCGTTAGTGGTAAAGTGTTTTTGAAATAATTAAAGCATTATGTAATGATTAAAGTAAAATGTGTACATATATAATTAACTTTTATAACTAACTTTGACAGCTACTAGCTGCAGAAACAGTCACTTGCGTGACAAGGTTATCTCTTTACTATGGCATAAATTATAACTGTCATAAATGCAAACCTTTGTTAAATCGACATTTATGGATTAATAACAGTAAATTTAAGACCGTAGAAAAAATATTGTGTGCAAACAAGTGTTTATGCACGAGACATGTTATGTTTCATGTTTCGTGCATAAACGTCCACTTTTAGCACTTACTGTACAAATAGCTATTGTAATATATACGTATCATGTACATATTCTGCGAAGAATAACTATGCTACATTAGTTTTACTCGAAATAACGATTTTGAGGTTAGCTTATCTTTGATTTGTTTAGAAGCGTTTGTACCTTTTTGATTGGAACCCTCTATAAGCATATAATATATTCGCCATACTTTTGGAGTTTTTTAAACAACAGTTGAATGTGAACGAGTTGAAAGTTGTGTTATGGTTGGAGGCGAACAGTTAATTTAATATTAAACACATCAGTGGCGTAACAAGACGGTTTGGCGCCGGTGTGCAAGAATACCTAAATGATAGCCGCTGTAGACAAGAAGTTTCAGACAAAAGAGGAGGGGGGAGGGTAATTTTTGCTCATGCAACACTTTAAATTTAAAAGAAAATTAATAAGCTCTTTTCTTAACATGAAAGGTTACTTACTGCAAAATAAAACTCATTTAGATGTTTCAATATTTTATTAAATATAACATACTAATAATAATAATAATAATTCCATTAATCCCTATTGGGACATGAGGTATTCGTATATTCTCTCCAGTTGTCATTTTCCTTTGCTATTTGGCTCAGTTGTGCTATAGTCTTTCCTGTCTGTTGTTTTACAGTTTTCCTCCACGTTTTTCGCGGGCGTGCTCTGTTTCTGAAACCCTAAGGGTTCCAATCAAAACTTTTCTGCAAATTTCAGTTTCATTTTGCCCAACGTATGCCCTAACCATCCATATTTTTTTCTCCTAATTTCTATACTAATGTCCACCTGATTTGTTCGGTCACAAAGCTCTTTGTTCGAAATAATGACTGGCCACCAAAAACCTATTTAAAAACACCTGCAATTTCTGCTTTACGAGTTCTGTAACCGTCCACGATTCCGACCCATAAAGTAGAACAGGTTTTACCATTACATCAAACACTCGCACAATATAACATGAAACATAAAAATACATATGAAAATACAAAAACAAAAACCACGTAAAAGGAATACAAATTTAAATAATTCACAAGAAAAATAAAATATATAGATATAGGTATAAATATTGTTACGTTCTTAACGTTCGGGCTATTTAAAACTATACGACAAACATGGGTTCAAACATTTATTTACAGAATGAATTATTACGATTATTGTTATTTACAAGCACTAACGAACTATCAAGCAGATTACAAATTACTTTTAAACTACGGCACTATTTCTAACAACTATTATTATTTATTTATATCACTCTTAAACACTAACGATGTATTTCTATTTATTTCTATTAGTTCACGAGAGATTATGTACACGCGGTTATTTATATGCTGGCTTCTAACAAGCCTCGACGTGAGTTCGAACTGCCGCAGAATTATTTCAGAACTGCCTTGCGGATGAACTCCGCCAGCTTATATATCACGTCAGTAAATTCTTCCAGAAGCCTCCAGATAGTCTCGATATTCACTAGAAACTCCAGACGGAAGCATGACGCATTTGACCTCGGGCCCGTTCTCGGGGCATCTGTTCGAAGTGACTCATCGCGCACACCTGCTTCTAGATCGATCTGGAAGTCGTTCTCGCATTCGTTACACTGCCCCCGCCTTAGGTCGTTCTGTCCCAGAACGAGTTGCATCGGGTGCCTGTCACTCGCTCTTGTGGAAGTTCGATGACGGTATTTACAGGCGGTGCCTTTCTTGCACACGGACTGGTGAAGAAGTAGCAGTCCACCGTGGGCTCAATGCTTCGCGCCGGGCTGCAACAGCAGACCTCGATCTGGACGCCGGTTGTCTCTTGTACTGCCGATCGGTAGGCCATCAGGAACAGGTGCATGTACTGGCCCCAGTCACGCGGATGCTCGGAAACGCCCTTGGACAGATGCTTCTCCATGGTTCCGTTCATCCTTTCCACCATGCCGTCCGATTGAGTATGGAGGGCAGTGGTCCGGGTCTTGCGTATCCCCAGTAGCTTACAGACGTTCTGGAACGGTCCAAACTCGAAATTCCGGCCCTGGTCGGAATGTAACTCCAGGGGGACTCCAAAACGGCTGAAGCACTCCTTCACCAGAACATCAGCGACAGTACCGGTCTCTTTCTTCGGAACGGCGTACGCTTCGGGCCATTTGGTGAAGTGGCCCATGCACACCAAGATGTATTTATTTCCCGCTTCGGTTTCGGGGCATGGTCCGGCGATGTCAATGGCTATACCCTCGAACGGACCACCGACGTTGTACTGCCACCTCGGAGCTCTACGTCTTCCAACAGGTCCGTTTCCCGTAGCGCATGCTTCGCACCTCCGGCACCACTCTCGGACGTCACCTTTGCAGCTCGCCCCGTAGAACCTTTCTTGGACCTTCTGCAACGTCTTCTTCAATCTGAAGTGTCCTCCAGAGGAGCAATCATGCAGGTAGCGCAGAACCTCGGCCACTCCACTCCTTGGAACCATCGATCGTGATCTCGTTGCCCTACTGTCCTCATCTTCCAAGATTCTGGTCAGAACGTTGTTGTCCAGCTGCAAGGAGTCCCATTGCGCCCAATAAGTCTCCACTGTTGCGTTGGTGGCGGGGACCTCCTGCCAGGTAGGTCGACGGCCATCTTGCTTCCAGGCTATAACCGCGCCTAAGTCGGGGTCATTCTCCTGGCTACTCTGTAACTCGTCTGGCTCCCACGAGTCGTCGACCACAGTGGTACGATTAATGGGTACCGCACGACTCTCCAATCTCGAACAGTGGCCGCAGTCCGCAGGGCAAGGCCTCTTGGATAACGCATCGGCGTTGCGGTGGACTGTGCCAGGTCGATAATTTATTCCCAAGTCGAACTCTTCTAGGCGCTCGATCCACTCAGCCACCTGCCCTTCAGGGTTCTTGCACTGCAGCAGCCATCTCAAAGCAGGATGGTCGGTCCTCAGCAAGACTCTTTTGCCAAACTCAACTGATTTATGTTTTCCTACATCAGTACGGCCGCTGGGATGATCTCTATCTTCTTCCGTTTTCGTTGGCTCATGCCCCCTCCCAGTATTGGGTTCCTCTTGACGGTTGCCAGTTCCCTGCTGACGTTCATCATCCTTACTGGGACCCCAAACCCAGTCTTCATCAACGTCTTCCCTACCAGGATACCATGAGTGAGCTTCTTGCCACCATCAGGCTCGACCACGCGCACCACGTTGCCCCGGAGATCGCCATCCAGGTATGCATCCACGACCCTCTCGGCTCGTCCTTGCAGAGTAACATCTTCCGCCCATACCACTTGTGCCGCGATCTCCCCTCTTGGGTGTCGGGAAAGATCCTCCCCACCCACGTGCAACTCGCCGCGTCTCAGGTCCAAAGCGCACTCACACTTATTCACAACATCCATTCCCAGGATGCACTCGTCCGCACTGTCAGCATACTCGGGCTCAACCACGCGCACCACGTTGCTCCGGAGATCGCCATCCAGGTATGCATCTACGACCCTCTCGGTTCGTCCCTGCAGAATAACATCTTCCGCCCATACCACTTGTGCCGCGATCTCTCCTCCTGAGTGACGGGAAAGCTCCTCCCCACCCACGTGCAACTCGCCGCGTCTCAGGTCCAAAACGCACTCACACTTATCCATAACATCCACTCCCAGGATGTACTCGTCCGCACTGTCAGCCATCAGGTCCCGATGCTTGAGGGTTTGATTCCCAATCTTCAAATCAGTTTCCCCATGTGTGGTCACCGCGCCCCCCGTGGCAGTGCGAAGGCGTGTCTCGTTGTGCAGCAGCTGACCCTCGTCCCTTACTACGTCGGACCTGGCGATGGACTTCGTCGCTCCAGTATCCAACAGCAGAGACCGAACTCTTCCATTTATTTTCCCATCAAGCTTTTGGACTACTTTCTCTTCTGCGGATTCCAGCTCTTCCTGCCCGACCTTCAGCTCTTCTCGTGCTTTCTGCCCGGCTTCCAGCTGCTCCCTAAGATCCTCTTGTGCTTTTTCTGCCTTCTTTCGACCGGATCTCAATTCTTCCTCAAGTTCATCCTTGAGGTTTTCTTGAGTGGCTTTCAATTTTTCCTCAAGTTTTTCTGCCTTCTTTCGGCCGGCTTTCCATTCCTTAAGTTTTTGGACTGCTTTCTCTTGCTCGGCCTTCAGCCATTCCTTAAGTGCTTTCGCGGCTTCCTCTGCCTTCTTTTGGCCGGCTTTCAATTCTTCCTGGCCAACTTGGATCTCTTTCTTAAGTTCCTCCCGTGCTTTTTCCGCCTTGTCCTGGCTAACTTGCATCAGTTGCAAAAGTTGGCTTAATTGGGCTTCCATTTTGCTGCTTTGAGATCTCGTCAAAGGCATCCACACTATACACTTAAATTTATTTATCTGACCGTCGTTTTATCGGCACTTGTTAACAATTTATTTATTTAATGTTTGTTCAATAATTTTCTTATAGCCCCCGGTACAAAACCTCACACCGACACCACTGTTACGTTTTTAACGTTCGGGCTATTTAATATTATACGACAAACATGGGTTCAAATATTTATTTACACAATGAATTATTACGATTATTGTTTACAAGCACATGCGAGAATTATCAAGCAGATTACAAATTAATACAGGCACTAACGAATTATCGATACATTTATTTATTTATATCACTCTTAAACACTAACGATTATATATGGTTGTTTATTTCTATTTGTTATATGTACACGCGGTTATTTATATGGGGGCTTCTAACAAGCCTCGACGTGAGTTCGAACTGCCCGGAGAATTCATTCAGAACTGCCTGGGGGTGAACTCCGCCCGCTTATATATCACGCCGGTAATTTTCTTCCAGAAGCCTCCAGAATTCTCGGCAACAGTGACGTGTCGCGTCAGGGCCGCTCTAGCATCGACTGGAAAATGATTCACCAGCGTACACCTGCGTTCAAGGCCGCCCGTCGGCGGCCTATGATTCACGCGCCGGCAGCCGTCTCTGGAATTTCTAGTATAATCGAGGCATCGGGGCAAATAACCGTCAGCCGAATCGTTACAATATTTTAGGTCACCATTCGCAATGTTCTGAACATGAATATTTCTGCAACATATCAAAGACAAATTAAGAGAATTTATTTTCGGAGCTTTTAACAGATGCTGGTTTATACTAGGACCTTATGGATGCAGTACAACGTGTACCACGTCATGCTGGTAGCCTGGCTTATGATGTTATAAATAATTCTGCCGAACTATACAATTCGCATGCTGCAAAATTTGTATGTGGAAAGCGTGTATGCTTTTCTTTAAAGAGGTCAGAGAGAGATGAGCAGGACCGACTTAAGGTTTATGAGTGATTCTGCAACGCCCCCCCCCCCCCCAAATCGGATTCGATAATGTCATTGTCGACAGGTATCATTGGAAAATCCCAAATAAATTGTTACCATGCTCTACAAGTTGGAACCCAAACAATGAAAAGTATACTTGGAAGTAATTCTTCTGACATTAAGCATAAGCATTCGAAAAAGAATGTAGTGTTGTCATTGGCCACTATGACCTGTGCTATCAAAGTAAACAATGAGTCAGTGGTCGTTGATCCTCTAATGATCTTCCAAAGATGAGGATGTTGCGGATCTGTTATGTTACGAATTATCCCTATTCCCATTGACTCTCTTCAATGAAGAAGGAATGAGGAAGTCTAAGAAGTCAGCTCTCTACGATGCACTTCCAGTAGTAAGTGATAAGACAACAATAAACCTCCAAATGAGTATTAATGTTGTAGATGGGGGCTTCCTCCTTCACCGAGTAAAATGGAATGTTGGGAGCAAGATTCATTCAATTTGTGATCATTATGTAGCTTATGTTATCAAGCATTATGGGAAAAACTGCACTGTGGTTTTTGATGGCTATGGAGATGTCAGCAGTACAAAGCGAGCAGAACAGAGGCGAAGAGGCACCAAAAACCTCTCTTGTTATTAATTTTTATGAGAACATGGGTGTAACCGTGCGACAGTATCATTTTTTGAAAATGAAAATAATAAAACCAGGATTAATTACTTCATCACACAGATAATGAAGGTATTGAAACTAAGGTCGCTACAGGCGATGCTGACACTATCATCGTTAGATGTGGGATAGAGAAAGCAACAACTAATCCTACTGTTGCTGTAATAGAGGAAGATGTAGACTTGGTCATGCTACTGATTGCTTTGGCACCGCCAGAAGGTAACATTTACTTCTTGAAGCCTGGCAGGCGTAAGGTAAAACCTAACTTGTTTTCAATGAAATAACTGCATCCATTTTGCTTCTTCATGCCTTCAGCGGATGCGACACGACTTCAGCAATTTATAAAAAAAGCAAAACAACAATGGTCACACTGTTCACAAAACAACCTAGTCAGATGAGAGACATTGCTGAAATATTTTATAACCCCTCATCGACACCTGGTGCTGTGTCACAAGCTGGTGAGAGGATTTTCCTAGCTTTCTATGCTGCTAATGCTAATCAGCGTGATTTGAATAACCACCGGTATTCATCATTCATCAAATCATCAACCAAGACGAAATCTGATCTCTTCTCACTTCCTCCAACCAGAGACTCAGCGGAGCAACACTCGTTGAGAGTATACTTACAGTGGCTCGATAACAGCTTACCTCCTGCCCAATGGGGATGGGCCCGCGGTGAGGATCAATCTCTTTTCCCAGTAACATAAAAGGACCCGGTGGCTCCTGACACCATTCTAAAACCATATTTTGCCGCTCTATAACTGGGTGCGGTGAAAAGATGTGGATATCGAAAAGCAGGCATTAAATGCTCATCCGTTTGTGGAACCTGCCACGGTACGTGCACCAACAGTACACCAGAAGAAGAAGAGGACTTTCAAATGGACAACGACGACGCAGAAGATGTCGATTAGTTATATATATATATATATATATATATATATATATAGGGCTAAATGGTATCTTGTTGAGCCCCTTACATTATTGGGCCGTTGTTCCACCCGGCTTTAAAAATTCAGTCCGGAAGATACAAATCACTTTATATGCGGTTTTTTATCATTACGAGTCAAAGCAACCTCAGAGGGGTAACGTTTTTAGACGTTTAGTTTTTTTTATATATAAATAGGACCATGTGAGTCCGTTGATATGATTAGTTCGTTATTTAGCCCGTTTGTATATAAATTTATATCTGTTGCACGTTATGTAGCCCGTCGGTGTTGCCAAATGTATTCCCATGTGTTATTGCATCACGTGATAAAGTACAGATCTTCCACACAGAGTTGAGGAAGCGATCGGGCCGCTCGAAAGCATTAAGTGAGTGGTGTTTTCTTATAAGTAAAGTGGAGTGCGAAAAAATTGTTGAAGGCGTGGTAGAAATATGGTAGAGCTAGCTGCTGAGAATAAAAGGGATAAGTTTCTATGTATTCTATTTTTCTTCGAACTGCAAAATTCCAAATAACTACCATAACTGAGTTCTTCATTTTCTCAGTTAACGCATTTAATTACATAATCCAGGTGGCTGACGTCATTAACAATACATTGACCTAAAATATTTATAAATCTGTTAAATGCACTACTTAATGGTTGTGTGGTAATTAATAGTGTTAATTGCGTTACGTATTGCATTAACTGTTCGAAGACGATTATAATACAGAAGTTGCTGCAAATACAAGAACAAGAACAAATCCAAAACGGCAGAATATTAAAATGGCGCCAAAAACGTAGTCTTGTTTATGTAGGTAATGAATTTAGTCTCATCGTAAAACCAAACCGCCACTGTAGCATTTTATCAGTGTGCTGTGCAAATCGAAGAAACGGACAATGTTCTACGGGACAAGTGTAATACTTTCAATGAGTTCAACCAAATCCTAATACAATGCATTATGATACAAACATGCATTTCACACCTCAGCTGCAACGATATTCGCAATGTTTACAATGAACTTCGAAGAGCCAGAACAGGGGCATTTTGAAGCAGATTAGTTTAAAAAAAATAGAACCGCGGTGACCAAACGCAAATAAATATTTTTGTATCTACAATACGAAATGCTACTTTTGCATTCGAAATGACAGATTTTTTAGCGAACCGAAGACGAGCCTAAAAATTCGTTTGATAATACAAAAGCATTTCATATTCGAGATACATTTTTTTATCTGCAGTAATATTAAGAAAATTATAATTAAACATTATAGAACTGCCAACATGCGTTTATTTGACAGTTTATAAATAATTAATAAACGATTGTCATAGTGATATTGAAACTTTTAATTTACATATTGTAAGAAACTAATTAATTAATTAACTATATAGTATAATAATATTGCGAAAACTAACTGTTTAAGTTAAAATAATACCTTCGTAATATATACAGTATACACTCCCCTCAAAAAAAAACGGATACTTTTTTAAAATTCAATTTTTATACAACAGATCATTTCCAAATGTCTGAATATGCATTTTATACTTATGTCAGTATTGCTTAATGACATAATAATAATAAAAATTGGCAAATTTTTAATTAAAAAGATGAGGAAAATGAAAAGATATGTAATATGAAAAACAACAATTTGATTTCAAAAAATCAAAAAACAATTCAACTTTGATTAGTACTGTGTATTTCTACCTCTAGCTCTTATTACAGTTTCCATTCGTCGTGGCATGCTGCTTATGAGGTCTTGCATAAACTTTCTAAAACAGCAAACAAGTAATAAATTGTTTTAAGCGAAACAAACACACATTTTAATTGTTACTAAGCGTGACATAAGGTCACTATATTATTAAGTAATACTTAAATAAATTTAAAATGCCTATTCAGACATTTAAAAAGTATCTGTTGTATAAAAATATACTTAAAAACAATGATCCAGTTTTTTTGGAGGGGAGTGTAGATTCATTTTATTTACTAAATTAATTTAAACGTCCTTGTTTACGAAAATGGACCACTTCGGTCGTCGAAAACAGAATGAAAATGCGTGCCAACATTGTGTGACAGTTTTCGAAAAACGAATAAAAACAACCTGCAGCACGAAAACGCCTTGAAAATCATCCAAACGTTCTCAACATAAATTTAGTTGATAAAGGTCAGCAGACAAAAAGGGTAAAGCCAAAAAATCGTTACTACCATCAAAGCATTAATTATAGACATCAAATTTGGATTGAGGTTCAAAGTAAACTACAATTATTGTATATTTTTCACCAGCAATGTTAAAAAACACCCAAATACAACCAAGAAAAATGTTTTCAAGATTAAGAAGTTTAAATTTATATTTGTTTAGTATAGCCATTAAAACACCGCTCGTCTCTGATTTTACCTGTTATTTAGACATTTCTATCGCATCTGTATAGATCGTAATCATAATTGAATAGTTCAGAATTGCATACACTATGCTCAATCTATGGCTCTGATAAGACTATTCCATCGTAATCTGTCGCATACATGTTTCTGTAAAAACCTCCCATTTTTGTTCGAAGTCTTCGTACAGTTTGATATTAAATTGGAAGAATGTGTGTTTTCATCTGTTTTGACAATCGTATACGCTTAACTGTTTATAAAGGCATACCTATAAAGAATAAGGAAAATCCAATAAAGTTAATTTGTACAGAATGTATCAGTTAATCGTTCCAAGTCTTGAATGATTTTTACCGCTATAACTTTTTCCTTGCTATAAATGTGAACCTTGGACCAAACGTTACCGAAGTCGTACTAATCCGATGGACATGTGAGGATGTCCATTCTTGTTTTGGTTAATAGTTATGTATGCTACAAGTGAATAAAGAGGCATTTTATCCACAAGGGGAAAATTTTAGCGCACGAGGCACAGCCAAGTGAGGTAATTTCCCCGAATTTCCTCGTCGAAGCCCCTTTGTAACTTTTATTTTATTTGATAGTTGTTGTTCTATTTTGACACGACTCGTCATATTACTATACAAGCCCAGAATCACACCATTTGGACCAGTTAAGATTTTTCAGGTATCTTTATTTTGTACCCACAAAAGAAAATCTTTTTGGTCATGATTCGTACATCATAATTGTAGGAGTTTTTAGAAATATTTTCAACAGCTTTAGCAATAACAAATTACACAAGATAGTCGGGAAACACTAACTTAAAAATAAACTACCGAATCATTTCATTTGTGATATGTTTTTCGGACTTTTTCCACTGTCTAGGGTGTAAATCACACAACGTTTCGGGAGTTTTGATCTACTCCCGTCTTTTCATTTGGATCATGTGATCAAATAAATACCATTTCGTTTACCTTAACATGTTTTGGATGAAGTGAAACAAGCTGTTTGTTGATTAATAACATATAGACAGTCTAGTGTCTGTATTCTTTTTGCAAAAATGGTACGTGGTGAAGCTATTGTCAATTTGTTGAATTTTCGTAATTCCTGTGGCAAAATTTACAAACAACTGCAATTATCGTATTATAGTGAATGAAATATACGAACTCCAAATATTACATCAGAAAATTTCAGAGCTATACTGACCTGGCCCAAATGATATGATTCTGGGCTCGTAACGTTTTTGTATAGCCTGAATATAGATCTCCTTAATTTTTCGTTGTCGCATAACCTGCCATAATTTAAATAATGGGACACTGTCGTAGGCTTTCCTTAGGTCTGTAAAATACATATGGGTCTCGAGATTACATGCTAGTCGTTTGTCTGTCAGTTTCTGTAAGCAAAACAGGTTGTCTACCACAGATCGTCCAGCACGGAATCCACTTTGCTCATCTATATCTGCAACTTCATTCTCGAGCCTATTTTTATTATTTTTTCATAAATTGTTTGTAGCGAATTTGTAACACTCAGTAGTCTATAATTACCAGAGTTTGTTTTATCCCCTTTCTTGTAGATTTTAGTTATGTATGCCGTTTTCCACTCAACTGGAAGTTCTTCTCCTCTTAGGAACAAATTAAATACCTATGTAAGTGAGAAGTTTATAAAATTTTTCTGGTACGTGCCTTAAAAGTCCAACAGAGATGCTACCAATTCCAGGAGCCCTTCCATTTTCCATGCCGACTATAGCTTTTTAGTTTCTTCTAGCGTTATCTCTTGCTAAGCGAGTGGACTTTGATAAACTTGCACTGGAAAAACGAATAATGTCAGCTATATTGATTCTGTGACTGTATCTACCTGTTATATTTTATTCAACTCATAGTAGCCGATCCCGACATCCCGGTAAGTATTGCATTTTTACTGCGGGATTGCAAACTCTAATACAAAGTAAGGAAGACAAATATCTGTAAACTGTGATGGGACAATACCTCGTTGTGGAGTTATACGAGTAAAAATCATTGTTTACCTCAGTTTTTTGCTCCTATCTCTATGTAAATTTGTATACCAGGACCGTAGTTCACAATTTGTGACTTTAATTTCAAGCCATTATGTTTTTAAAAGATTTGCATGTAAAAATCTTCTTCGGCACCTACCGCCTACACACCTTTCTTTAATCGCGTACTTCTGGTCAAATTTAACTATTAAAGTTATCAAAAACGACTTGCATAATTTATTCTATGGGTATATGCAAAATGTTTAATTAAAATATGTTCGTAAATGCTTCAGTACTTACTACAATACATGCTTGCTTTGAGTGCATACTTAATGTGTTAAGTTCATCCAACTTCCTACAGGCTAGTTACGAAACTATTGTGAGTTTTTAAATGCAGTGCGACTTGAGACATATTTTCCGGAAAACCATTTTTAAAAATTCCGGGAAATACTCAAAGCATGTACTTGCTGTCGGGCTTGGTGACAATGTACTAAGCCGTGGTTAAGCATCCTGAGTTCCTCACTCCTGCTTCAAAGATCTGAGTACAATTTCTGGTAAAACAAATGCACATAAAGAAAAAAGCAGTCGAAGAAACTTTTGGTTTACAAAGTACCGGAACGGCGGCCATGTTTCAGAAATGGCATCGTTCAGTCAATTATTTCTGTCAGAATATAAGTAATGTCATTTGGACAAGTTTAGTATATAAATTGCATGGTTAGAAGTTGTCGATGTGTTTTCAAATAGCAAGTAAATTATTAAAACCCAACCTAAAAGAATGATTCGCTGCTATGTTTCTTGTTGTTTCCATAAGTATAACGGAAAAAATTGCAAAATATCGTATCTAATGAATTTTCATATTCCTTTGAAGGATGCCATTTCTGAAACAGTATGGCCGCCATTGCGGTACTTTGTAAACCAAGGGTTTCTTCGACTGCTCTGATAAAGAATAGAGTCCCTATATTAATCAAGTACCGCAATTAATTGCGCCAGTGTTTTGTATTTTTGGAGTCAATATGGGGAATGCACCATAAATCAACAACTGTGCGCATGTCAAATAATTTAGTTCGAATTCGAAGTTGTGCTTATTTGCAGTGTTCTTTTCATTTTTTGTATGAATTCAGTAGATACTTCATATTTTAAAAATTAACAAGTATTAATTATAGATAGAAAATGCCGGGCTGCAGTGTGTCCTGTTGCAGCAATCGTTCCGAAAATGGGGTTAGATCGTTCTCCATACTCCAAGGAACCAATAATCTAGAAGGGAGGCAAATCTAGTTAAAATGTATCGATAGAGGAGAATTGCCCCTTAGAGCAAGTATTTGTGAAGTACATTTCCGCACACACAAATGACTTTCATCAATATGCATCATATTTTTGTTTCAGGCTCATTTTGAAGGAAAGGAATTTGAATCTGAAAGAATTAGCGATAAGAAATAAATTATTCAAATAACATTCCATTCCCACCATTACAGCTGTAAAGCCCTCCACCAAAAAAGCGAGAATACGCAAGCAAAAATCTGTTATTTAAGAATTGGTTTAGTATACCGGGTGCTTATATCTTCTTTATTTATGAATCGATTTGGATCAGATTTTAAATGTAGATACTAGACATAATTTATGAATGACCGATGGATATATTTAAAATGTCCGACTTCCGGTTACACCGGAAATTACACCAACTTTTATTTTTTAAATTAATTACCCTATATATTTTATGTTTTTCGAAATCTACAAGTCAAATTACATAATAATAGTCTCGCGAAATTTTCATTTTTTCAAACTGAATTTTTTTTAATTTTATTTTTACGGTAGAAAGGTGTGACTTAAAAAATCTGTTCTAATTAACTATAGCAACTAATAATAATAGCTATTTTATCAATAAAGTTAAGAACAAACCCTTAATAAAAGAACAAAATTTGCTAAACACATTTTGTAAAGAAAAAGTCACTTTTTTAAATGGCACCTACGAAGGGCCATTTTGTCATTAAACAGAAAATGTAATTACCAATCTAACGATATGCATCGTGCACTACTTTTTCGTTATCTAAAATTGAAGAATTATTAATTAATTTTTTTTTATATTTCTGTGTAGTATAACACCACTCTTGCATGTAATTTGAGTCGTAGATTGCGAAAAACAAAATATATAAGGAAATGCATTTAAAAAATCAATGTTAGTGTTATTTCCGGTTTAAATCGAAAGTCGGTCATTTTGATTATACTTGTATGTCAATCCCAAATTATATCTAGCATCTTTGTATCAATTTTCATTAAAATTCATTCATAAGTAAATGAGATAGAGGCATGGGCCTGGTCTCATTATTGTCACCCGGTATATTAAATATATAACTGTTATTTTTAGCTCAATCTTATACTTCTGTAAGCTAGTACTATACAGTCATGTGCCAGAAATGTATGTGATTGTAGTAGCTGAATATAAAAGTTGAGTTATGTATAGGGTATATTATAAAGAAAATTATTTTTTTCTCCAACCACCCGGATAAGACGTCATGTTGTCAAATAATTTTGTATAAAAGGTAAGCCATTTTGGGATGTTCACCAATTACCTTGGCAACTGTACACTTTTCGATTCATATTTGCACTAGTACAAAAATGGATGCAAGATAGGGTTTTACAAGTTAAATTTTAAATAAGAAACAAACGCTTCGTCAATATTCGGCAATCGCCGTCGTTGTTTATTTTCCCCGTATAGTGATTGTTTATTTGAGCCATGACAGTTCTGCAATATAACCTACAATGTTTGATTCTAAATAATAAGTCATATTACCGAGTTTATGAGTAGTTGGAGAAAAAATAGTATGTTTCATTCGCACAAAAATGCGTTTTCGGGACGCGTAAGACTCGCCGGACTCGGCTGTGCGTCGTCCGGCGATCTGTTTTACTTGTCCCGAAATCATGCATTTTTTGTACTAATGAAACAAATAACTTTTCCGCCAATCGTACTAGAACTGACACATTATTGACAAGATTTTGTTGAGCAAAGTCAAACATTCCATTACAGCAGCCGTTGCTAGGTAATTTACAATAAAACTGTACAGGAATAATCCAAACATTCGATTACATCAGCCGTTGCTAGGTAATTTACAATAAAACTGTACAGGAATAATATTCCCGGCCTAGGCAGGGAATATTCGAGTACTATTTCCTAATTTTTTAAATTACTCGTATCGATCGGCGGAAAAATAGTATGTGTATCTTGGACAAAAAGCAACATTCCCAGACTCCTGTGTTGTTGGGCTCGGCATTCGCCATGCCCAACAATATTCACAGTCGTCTGGGAATGTTACGCTTTTCGTCCTAGATACACAATGTACTAATATAGGTTACGAAACTTAAGAAGTCTTAGGTTTGAGTAGCGTTGAAAATCAAAAATGCGTTAGCAATTTACAGTTTCATTGCAGCAGTAAAATCGTTGCCATGCGTGATCTTGTAAAATATGTAATGAATGTACAGTAAAATGTATAGGTACTAAAGTGTTATGTTCAAAATTAAAACATTTACAAACAAAGTGTATGTTTCTGTTTAATATAAATAGACATTTACTTATATTCATTGTTTACGATCCATTATTATTGTACGAGATTTTTATTTTAAATTTACCCTACTAATATCAAATATTTGTCATATAAAAATCCTTTAAAAAAGTAAATAATATTTCAATACACATTACTAATTAATTCAACATTTATTAATACATATACCCTAAGACTACATTATATGTAATGTATTAGTTTAATAGAGAATTCCGACACGTTCATTTAATCAACTGGTGTAAGATTACATCGAAAAGTCGGACTATTAGCATACCGTACAATGTTGCCTAATTTCGGGCCACACAACGAGTGGTGAGTGTAGTGGGCTTCACAATGTCTGTATACGTTTTTCGTGTATATACAAGGCGCCCCCTGGTGAGCGATACCCTGAACTAGATGCTGTATAAGGGATATGTAATCATAACATTGATGAGCCCAGCCAAAAATTTGTGTACGTATTCCTTGTGCACGTTTCAATTGAATGAATTACATATACACGTTGATACGTTGATGAGCCCTCACCTGGGCTCAACACCGTATGATTGGGTTACACAGCGTACAGTAAATATATCCTATGGGCTGGATAATGACCGTCTATGTCTCTATATATATATATATATATATATTAATATTACGAAGGTTTTCGCGGCTGATATGTATTAAAGGTAAACATTTCAGGGTGTCATACCGCTTAATAAATTTGAAGATTTCTTCAACTGGTTGAAGAACATCTTGAATGCCAATTTGCGCAGTGATACACGACTTTGGTTTTTTAAATGAAACATTCTGTATATTTTTAGATATTTGCAATCAGCGCTAAAGATGCTTTATGGTAGCATTCTTAAATTTAAATTTGGGAACTTATTATTTTTCAAAATTAAAAAAAAGTGTTTAGCCAAAGTAGGCCATGAATTATGCTTAAATCACTAACAATTGAACAAGAAATGCAAAACAAATTCCACTTGGTTCTAAAAATTTGTCCTGGCCGAACGTACTAAAACAATTGAAAACTATGTTTTTTAAATGGAATAATATGAGTTTCATTAACAATAACAGTTATTTTTAAATTGTTTTACGTATTTTTTATTTTTTAGAAGCTACTTCTAATAAACGAAATGGCGAATATGGTACACCGTTGGAAAGGTCTTTTATTGTAGTTTTCAATTGTTTAATGAAACTCATATTGTTTGTCCCATTTAAAAAAATATAGTTTTCAATTGTTTTAGTACGTTTGATGCTATAACATGATCATGAGAAATTTTTAGATCCAAGTGGAGTTTATTTTGCAATTCTTGTTCGATTGTTAGTGATTTTGCGTAATTCATGGCCTACTTTGGCTAAAAAAATTTAATTTTGAAAAATAATAAGTTCTAAAATTTTTATTTAAGAATGCTACCATAAAGCACACACGAGTTTTGTGTTCATATTTCCGAACTATGATATTTGTGACAGCTGTTAACTTCAATAGCTGGTTATGCAACAAGTGATAAAAGTTGATGTTTATGCACGAGACATGAAAATTATGAAACGAAGCCGAAGGATGAGTTTCATAACATGTCTCGTTCATAAACCACTTTTAGCACGAGTTTGCATACAATATTTTTTCTACGACCTTAAATTTTCTGTTATTATTTCATAAATGTTGATTTAACAAAGGTTTGCATTTATGAGTTATAATTTATGTCATAATAAAGAGATGGCCTTGACGCGCAGGTGAATGTTTGTGGAGCCAGTACTGTCAAAATCAGTTATCAAAGGTAATTATAATAGCACACATCTGACTTGAGTCATTACATAATGCTTTAATTATTTAAAAACACTTTACCTCTAACGCAAGAAGTAACTAGAATAACTTTACAACCTCACTTCCAGTTCGAAATTGTAGTTTTATAACCTCATTTCACTTTATAACACATGTGCTAAAAGTAAACAGCTGATCTCTTTAAACACGCTAAATTATTAAACGTCACTTTTAGTGAAAAAAACTAGCGCTAAAATGCCTACTTTTAGTGGTGGTCGTAGAAAAAAGTAATTTAATAATAAGAATGAATTTTGTGATTGGCTACAACCTATTGAATAATGAAAATAGAATTTTCTGATTGGTTGCAACTTGCAAACTATTGAATTATGAAAATAGAATTTTATGAGTGGCTGCAAACTATGAATTATGAATCATAATTTATGGCCATTATACAGTAGGAGTACCTAGATAAAAGAATATTTAATAATAAAATTTCACAGTTTGAAGTAAATATAAGTATGTATACCAAATTTGAAGGCGTTGGTTTACACTTCCACAGCCATACTAGATGAGATTAATTTTTGATCATACTATATTTCATACTATAGACCAGGGATGAGCAACCTTTTTTTACAAAGAGCCAGTTACAAATTTAAAAATGTTGTGTGGGCCGCATGTTGTAATGTAGCATGCTGTGAGAATACTTAATTATTTTCAATTAATATCCAGATATCTAAAGGGTAACATGTGATAACAAGTGCAAGTGAATAGCTGGTGACAGTAAATATTAGCAACCAGAGGGTTGTTTACTACAGCTGAAAAAGTTTCTATATTTTGAGTAATCTCAGTCTAATTAGTCACGTTAAAGGTCTAATATCCCTTTAATTGTGAGAATAATATTGAAGTTTGGTACGTGTTAGCAAGAATAGCCTTCTGCACGATCAAAGTCTGACCAAGGAGTCACAATTATTATTCGCATAGCGATTTGGAGATTAATAGAAACCATTTCAAGTGGTTATTGGTGTTTAATTCATCAGTTAGTGGGAGTGTTTGTGTTTGTGGCATGCTGCACTACCGTTTAACAAAATATTAAACGGTCACGACAGCTACAACTAGTTTTTATGGGTCTTCAACATCTTAAAGGAGATTCTTGACGACTGTGATCAGTTTGGAGCTGATATAGAAACACACTTCAGGTACGGGTTCATCTTTGAGAAGGTTAGTGTATTTTAATAACAGTTTGGTACGGCAAAATTAAAATAAAACACTGTATTTTAGATTTAGAGAACATTTAGAATATTAAGTTTTCCAAATTTGAATTGATTTGAGTACTCGACGTTTTCGGCTTTTATATTTAGAAATTGTATTATTTTTGGTCTAGTTATCTTTAAGAAAGTTTAACCTCACATTTTTGGAACATTTTTGACAACATTTAGTTTGATTATTAAATGTAATGTCAAGCCAAACATATTAATACACTATAACTGAATTAGAAGGTTCAATTTCAAGTACTAGATAGTGTGATTTAAAAAGCAAGTCAAATTGATAATAATTTGATAATTCAAAATACAATTCTAAAGATATGATTTATATTAACAATAACTCATTCAGCTGAGAAGGAAATAGAGTTCTTAATTGCTAAATAAGCTGGCTAGCCGAGGTACATTTAAAAAGATTTAAATGACATAATTTCAATGTCAGATATTTATTGATGATATATCTCAATTTAGAATTCATTTGAAAGTAACAAGGTAAGTGTGAAATATATTATTATTGATACTACTTCTGTTCAATAAGCAAATAGGGTAGATATCTTAATTTAATTATTATACATAAAAAACCCGGAAGAGGGGTGGTGTAATAATTTAAGAAACTTATGATAATACCAAGAAGACTGTACTAAGGAAAAATAACTGGCGTGTCGAAGCGGACCACTAAAAGTTTACTAATATGGCGGTCGTCGTGTACTCGTATCCATTCACAAAACTCGTGAAATATCAATGTCAAATATTTGCTGAGCGTATCAGGCCGCATATATTGACGCAACACATTCGGACCATGTTTTAACAATTAATAACACACTTGAAATACACTCCATTTGATTAATAACCGTAAACTGACTTTCAGCCGCTATTACAGATTAATTTAGCTCGCTTCCAACTCTCGAACGTCTGCGAAAACGAACGAAAATGACCGAAGAGTGTAAATGCTGTCGATAGCGCCGCGACGGCTTCCCCGGCATTGGGGCCGCTTTTATGCACGGCCATGATATCAAGTTACGTCTCCTTAGTACAGTCTTCTTGGATAATACAAACAATACATGATGAACAAATGAACTCTTTATTAACAAAATAAACCTAGTATAAAAATTACAGAAATAAAACACTCATTAATAGAAATACTATTAAAAGAACCACGAAAGATATATGTGAAAAAGATTATTTAACGAGAAATAGGGTGCAATCAGGCTGTGGGACACTGTAGGAATTTTTAAAAGTCAAAATGTAAAATCTTTGAGGGGCCGCACGAGAAAGTGCGGCGGGCCGCTGGTTGCTCATCCCTGCTATAGACCATCTCAAGGTGAGTTTGCAATTCAGCAAGCATAGGGCAATGTAAATCTTATGGGAGTTATTGCTCCTGTATTGCCAAGTTTGAACAGCCGACTAGCAGGTAAGCCAATTTAGCATTAAAAAGTTGCGCCGCATGTAAAATATTGCAGGTTAACAACGATAAACAGTTTGTGTAATAAAAGCAGGATTAGTTTATGGCTGACAGGTGTACTACTTCAAAACAATTTTATGCAGAGATGTGCCATCGCTGTTTTCCATAAGACCCTGTACTGTAAACTCACCTTGAGACTGTTTATAGTAGAGAACTCGTGCTTTGCATGGTTTTAAGCCTTAAAAGAAGTCCGTCTAGCAAAGGGCTATGAGGAGCTTGGGTATTCAGAAAGCGAAAATGAAATGAATGGTAGGTATTGGACAATGTGAACATACGAAAGGACAAGGTTTATTGACTTTCGATTCCATTATATGTATTTATCTGTCCGTGAAGTAAGATTTGGTCTGGTTGAATAGAGGGTAAAAGTACTTCTTGGTAGAAGATGTTTTCCTTTCCGGTTTGAGCACCACTAAGTTGTTTGGGGAACTGACCATTGAACAGGCTACATAAAGTTGACTGTAAGAAAAACAGTCTTTTTTAAAGTCGATTCCAGCCTTTTTCAGTGACTATCGTCATGGTGAAGTAGGTTTACAAGAAACCTGTGAAAATTGTGGTTTTAATGAAGTTGCAATGTAGAGCTTTCACCTGCAATCGGATGCCATTACAGTTTTGAAGTGTACAGGTTTTTCAGCAGGATAATTGGTGCTCCAATGTCCAAATACAAACAATGTGGAGGAAGTCCGAGGTGGTCGAGAATGTGAAGAAACTCAATCGGATTGTGCACTGTGTCCACAGCGTCCAGCATAGCGTACTTGTATCCTATTTCAACCCTCTTGGGGGTAAATTCCGAAAAACCTAGAAAATGCTTTGACCCGATTTATAAAAGGAACCGATTTGCCAAATTTCAAATTTCCATCAGTACCTAGTAGTTTGTAAGAGGAACTTACGCAGTCAGTAGTAAACTATTTTTTCTTCTTTTATACCTCTTGGAGTTGGAATTTCGGAAAAATCCGTCTTAGCAGGAATTTAATTATTTGTAAGTAAGTGAGCGAGTTAGAATTTTATACTGAGTCGCTCTTAAAGATGGAATCAAAACGCTGTTCCTAATTAGATATACCTATAGGTTTGAAACTTGTTACGGTCAAAGTGCGTCTTTATAAGTTTGCAGGTCTTTGAGCATGGTCTAGTTAATTCCGGAATGTATACTCATAATTTGAACTCCGCGCGCGCTCTTTCTGGTCGTGTTTTATTTTTATCGGTTTGTGAAGCGATAAATATGGCCGCAGCGCTCTGTTCCGCCTCCTTTTCGATGTGTACGATGTTTGCAAACAGTTAAGTTTCCTTTTGGAAGGGTATGTGGGTGTAGTTTTGCTGGGATTCGCCTTCGCTGATGTAGCGGTTTAATGCAGCTCTGGCGATTTCACGGGAGAGTTTCCTTTCACGTCAATTCTTGACCGATTTTAATTGGTTGCAAGCTGTTTGAATTCAATAGCCCTTGACTCAGATTTTGGGGTAAATCTATTGAAGCTTCTATCTTACCGCGTTTTGAGACGTTCTGTATTCTATTTTAGGCGTTTATTATAGCTGCAAGTTTGGTGCCCCAAATAATTCTTCGGCTGTTAATGTGAGGTTTGCAGTTCCACGTACAGTCAACGACGTTGGCCCAGTTGCTGCCTTTAATGTAACGTTTCTGGATCGAGCATTCATTTGCCTTGGCTTAGCCTCCGTCGTCTTGTGGTGGGCATACTTGAGCCATTGGAGTGGGCCTTGGAGCTCAACGAAAGGAAGTTATGTAACATTTGTTGTTTCCCATTCTTTTAACACCAATTGAATGCTGTGTACAGTGATCTGGTGCTTTGAGTACCTTATCTCCTTTGCTGAAGGTCCTGCCTGGATTCTCTCAGCATCCCGTGGGCTTTATATTTGGAATCTTGCTGTAATTGACAGTTCGCTTAACGAACTCCATGGGTACCCCTCAGGGCCAATTTTCCTGTCCCCCAGCTGTCGTTCCCCCAACTGCAACAAGTCATAGAACAATAAACTCTACTGTCGATTTCTCGTATTTAAATGACGATTTCGGCGTTCTTCACTGCTGATTAGAAAAAACTCCTTTTTCTGTTGGTCATATTTTAAGTCATCTTTTTAATATCTAAATCCTAGAATAAAAACAGCAGCTTAAAACACGTTTCCCGGAACGTGTTTTAAAATGTTTAAAACACGAAACAAATATAGCAACAATAAGGGTTTATTAAATGCGTTTTTGTATCTTGAAGTGTTACATTTATTTGTTTAAGGTAAGCAACAACCCCCACAATTCTGCTACAGACTCCTTTCCGAGATAGACTTGGGATCGCTTACGTTCCTGCAGCACTATCACTTTCTTGTTTCCGATTTTTTGGAAATATATTCTTTTGCCAGGACTTATATCCACCGGTTTTGACTCTTCATCTTCATAGTTAAAATGCCTATTTATCACATATTTATTTGCAACAAAGAGCAGCCACTCTCCTTCGTCTAACAGTATAAAATCTTTGTTAATCCCGCTAATTACCACTGCCAGCACAAACGATCCATAACAGGTCAAGCCCAAACTCACAGATTTATTTTTTGACTTATTCAGCGGATAAGTTGTTGCGTTTAACAATACTGGATATGACAGTTTCACGTTTTTGTTTTGTCACTCGCTGCTTCACAGTTTCACCAACCTTTTGTACTTGATCCATTGTTTTTGCTAGTACAGCACACGATACACTACTGAACACAAAACTACATCTGTTATACTCATTCTTCAAGGTTACTGTCGGTGTTGAACGCGGCCTCGCTTCGAAAGTGGCCTCGCCTTGAACTCAAGGCCAAATGGTGGGGGGAGGTTCCAAAACCATCCACTTCCCTCTACTAGTAATACTGTAAGTACTTCGATATTATCGAGTATATTCGAGTATGAGCGGTTGGCGAGGCTAGACGTACTTTATGGTTGGCTTCGTGTGAACTCAAATACCTATTATTACTAGTCTATATTAGTGTATCAGTGATTATTCTAAAATGGTTTTTACTCAAAGCCAAATAACTGATATCAAGAATAGTGCAAAAACGGTTGTAGAAGATTACTTTAAAAACCATGTGAAGCTGGATGACCTGGCGTTGAAAGTAGCAGAAATTGTAGTGAACAAGTTGGAAGATAAGTTTGAGAAGATATTAGAGAAATGCGACTTATTGCAAACACGTGTTGTGAGTCTTGAAAAAGAAAATGCGGAATTAACGAGCAAAATGGACAATTTAGAACAGTATTCACGGCGTAATAGTGTGCGAATGTTCGGTGTTAGGGAAGAGAATAATGAGGATGTGGAAAAAGTTGCTCTCAACGTTATTAACAACCAATTAGGCATACAGCTATTGCCTGAATATATAGATCGGTGTCACCGTGTTGGTGCCCGGAAAACAGATGGGAAGGCAATACGTGGAATTTTAATTAAATTCTCTACCTATCGGCATCGTGCGATGGTCTTCAACAATAAAAAAAAGCTGAAAGGATCGTCGATTGTGATTAAGGAAGATTTAACCAGGCAACGTATGGATATACTTAATGCAGCCAAAGAGCGGTTTGGATTCAAGAATGTGTGGTCGTCAGACGGTACTATCTACATCAACAGAGACGGGAATAAAATGTTAGTGCGATCCATGATAGAATTGGAAAAGTTATGTGGCGAATAGGTGATTTATCTGTTCTGTTCTGGAAACGTGATTACTGGTATGCGGTATTATTATTATCTTTTTAGTATGTAAACAAATATTAATTTTATTATCAAATATATACCACGGAACAACCATTATAGCTATGTCTAAATTTGTAATGTTTATAAGTGATTATAAGATGAATTTAAATTTTGATTTCGATGAAAATAATAGTTACACTTCGAGTACAACTAGCTGCAATATAAAAAAATTCACCGAAATTCATAGTTCTCAAAATAATCAAATATCTATTTGCAATTTAAATATAAGAAGCATAAACAAAAATTTTGACCTTTTTTTGATATTTTTAGAATCTATTCAGGTACAGTTTGATATAATAATCCTCACGGAAACTTGGCAAATACAGATGGAGATTGATAAATATACTTTAAGTGGGTATAATCATTACTATGTAGTAGTAGTAGTTGTGGGGAGACCGAAGTCTAGCAAGTAGGCCACCATAGGCCCTTTTTGCCAACCCCATGCCATCCCCTCAACCGCCTTCATTATCGTCCTCTTCGATGGGCTCTTCTCCCTGCTTAAACCTTCCTGATTTTCTAATGAAGATCAGAATTTCGGCCCAGGATAGGGAGTTCAACTCTTCCATTCGAAGCGTAGGTGCTCCAAAGGTTCTATACCTCAGTCGCTGGTACGCTTCACATTCTCCCAAGTAGTGAAAGGACGTTTCCTCGTCCCTCCCACATCTTGGGCAAATGGGATCTTCCTCTACTCCTATCAGAGTTAGGTGTCTCTTTAGTTTACAGTGGCCTGTCAAGATCCCTATCAAAAGATTTGTGGTTCTTCGGCTCCTTCCCATTAGCCAGACCGATTTCTTTGAATCAAATCCCGCTATGTGGTACTTTGCCTGACGACAGCCCCTGCATCCTTTCCACTTTTCCTCGCTGGTCTTGTAGGCCCACCCGGTTAGGGCTGCTGAGACCTGCTGCCTTGTTATACCCAAAAAAGGTTCCGGTCCAAAACAAGTTTCCCCGGCTCCGAGTTTGGCTAGTTCGTCCGCCTTCTCGTTGCCTTGGACCCCCGTGTGTCCCGGGACCCAGATGAGCTCGACGTCCTTTTCCCTTGCCAATTCGGCTAAAGCATCTCCACATTCCTGGACAAGAGCTGATCTTGTCCTGGCCGAGAAGATTGCTTTTAGTGCGGCTTGGCTATCGGAGCAAATATAAATTTTTTGCTCTGGGGATATCCTGACCTCGTTCCTTGTTGCCACCGATAGGATGGCATAAACTTCTGCTTGGAATACCGTGGTGAATCTTCCTAAAGCATAGCTTTCTTGCACCCCCCGGCCTTCCATATAAATGCCTGCTCCAGAGGATTGCCTTTCCGCCACTCGAGAACCATCCGTGTAGCATATCAAGGCATTCGACTGGAGCTTAACCCTTTTTTGCTCCCACTGTTCCCTTGTTGGGATAGTGAGAGAGAAACCTTTTTCTAACCTTAGCCGGTCCTCTGCTTCGGTTACCCTGTAGGCTGATAGAGGTATTTCTCTAGCAGCCATGTCGGCGATCCTAGCATGGCCCGTGCGAACTCCCTGGTCATTCCATAGCCCCGTATCCCGCATTCTGAGGTGGGTAGCCATGGCCTCTCTCTTTATCCAAGTGTCGAGGCCCGGGAGTCCCAGTATTACCTCCAGTGCGGCTGTTGGGGTTGTCCTCATTGCCCCTGTAATTCCGAGACAGGCTAGTCGTTGGACCTTTGCCAATCTTACGGAAATACTGGGGCGCTCTACACTAGGCCACCAGACCACTGAGCCGTACTGAACTCTTGGCCTTACTACCAATGTGTAGAGCCAGTGCAGAATCTTGGGGTTTATCCCCCAGTTCCTGCCTATAACTCTGCGCAACTGCCATAAGGTCGTTGTCGACTTCTTCACCGTCCTGTCGACATGCGACCTCCAACTTAATTTGCTGTCGAGGATTACCCCCAGGTACTTGACCTCTTGCACTAATGCAAGTGGTCTTCCGTACATAATGGGTATCCTCAGACCCTGAAGTTTTCGTCTTTTTGTGAAGAGAATGATCTCAGTCTTTAGTGGGTTTACCGACAGACCTTTCTCTTCACACCATCTTTCAATAATCCTGCAAGCTACCTGCATTCTATCGCAAACGACGTTTAGGAACCTGCCAGTAACAAGTACCAGTCCATCGTCTGCGTATGCTTGTGCATAGAAGCCCTCTTCCGTTAGGCATCCCAGTAGACCGTCCATTATAAGACACCACAGGTGAGGTGAGAGGCAACTGCCTTGCGGGCAACCTCCCGTCACCCTGGCCCTCACTGAACAGTCCCCTAGGTTTGCCGTCACGGTTCTTTGCTCCAGTGCTGTTCTCACCCAACTGACCAGAACGGGAGGGGTTTCCCTGGCCTGTAAGGCTTGACATATTGTAGCCGTTCTTGCCTTGTCAAATGCGCCTTCAATGTCAAAAAGTACTGCAAGGGCCACTTCCTTATAGTGTAGTGCCCTTTCGACCTTGTGCACGACAGCGTGGAGTGCAGTTTCGGTCGATCTTCCACGTCTGTATGCGTGCTGATTCCTGTGGAATGGGTGTGTTCTTATTACCCTTTCCGTTAGATGCCTATCAATGATCCTTTCCAAGGTCTTTAAAAGAAAGGATGTAAGACTAATGGGCCTAAATGATTTGGCAGTTGTGTAGTCCTCCCTTCCCGTCTTGGGAATAAAGACCACTCTGGCTGCCTTCCACTGTTCTGGGACCCATCCCATTGCTACGCTGGCCCTATATACCCTTACTATATGTGGAAGAAGGATATCCAGGCCTTTCTGAAGCAATGCTGGGAAGATCCCATCTGGCCCCGGCGACTTAAAGGGATCAAACTCCTGTACTGCCCATGTGACTGCACCTTCCGTTATAATTCCCTCAGCGAACTGCCAGTTCTCTATAGGAACTGGTTCCTGTTCCGCTATGGGTGCTAACTGGATGGCGCCGTCTCCTGGAAAGTGGACTTCCAGGAGATGTTGTAACGACTCCTCTCTGGATGTTGTCCACATCCCATCGGCCTTTTTTAGCGCTCCTACTGTTTGACTAGTTTCGCGGCTTAAGATTTTCATCAGTCTAGCAGAGTCTGATACTGAGTTTAACTCTGCACAGTATTTCTGCCAGCTAGATCTTTTGCTGCGCCTTAACTCATTTTTAAACCTATTCCTGGCCGTTTTGAAAGTGTCCCATGAGGCCTGTGTCCCTTCTCTGATAGCTCGATTAAAGATTCGCCTGGATTCCTTGCGCAGATCGGCTAGAGTGCCGGTCCACCATGGTACCCTACGAACTCGAGCCTCCCTGAGAGGACAAGCCTCCTCATAAGCTGAGACAATTTTACTTGCCAGTTGCTCTACGTCTTTACTTAATTGTTCTTTTGTGCATATACCTTCCTCTGGTTGGCCTCCTTGGCGAACGAGACTGGAACGATAGCTTTCCCAGTCTGTTGCCCTGGGGTTCCGGTAGGGAATTTCCAGAGGCTTGTCGGAATTCATTTCCATTCTGATCATACGATGATCAGATGTCACGATATCCGACGTCACTTTCCAGTTTTCAATATTGATTGAAAAACACCTAGAGGCCACTGTAATGTCAATTACCTCCTTTCGGATGCTATTGACAAAAGTGGGCTCTGTACCTTTGTTCATTATCTCAAGATCCGTGGACGCCAAATATTCTAGTAGGGTTTCGCCCCGAGGGTTGATGTCTGAGCTCCCCCACACCGAATGATGTGCATTGGCGTCACATCCGACAATTACCGGAAGACCTTTATCTCTCGCAAACGATATTAAGCGTTCGAATTCCTCCGTAGGTATACGCGCGTCATCCGAGGGAAAATAGGCGCTTCCTACTACTACCTTATGGTTTCTACCACCTACCTGATACTCCAGAACCGCTGCAGTGAGGTCCTTGGTTCCCAGCTGCGGTAGTGGTACCATGCTGAGATCCCTGGACACCATGATACAGGTCCTGGGTCGATCGTTTACTTCCTCGCCAACCACTACGTCGTAGTTGGCCATCCTCAGTCCCCTGACCTTATTCCTGTAAACATACGGTTCTTGAATGAGGACTATTTCTCTCCTGCCAGTTAGGGCGCTCATCAGCTCTGCCGTAGCACCCCTACTGTGCTGAAGATTGATCTGACTTACCCGCAGTAAATCCATTATGGGGAGTTAATGGTGCGGGGGCTGTGGTTCTTTCAGTTGTCCTTCTTGGCCTGCTTTGACACGCCGGCCTCAGAAGAGTCCTGGCGGACTGCTCCACTCCACGTCGGCACCCTTCGCACTGCGAGAGTAACCAACTGGTAGTAGAGCTGCCACCCAGACTCCTCCAGAGTTCGGACAGTATCTCCGCTGACCATGAAGGTCAAGAACCACCCTCCTGGTCCTCCTGTCGTCTGAACATGCCTCCATTGCTCCACTCTTAGTGAGCGGTTCTGCATGGAAAGCATCTGCCTCAGCTTTTCCAGGTCAACCTCCTCTTGGCTTCTGAGCCAGAAACCCACCTTCTCTGGCCATGGTGCCTCCGATGCCCTTGTTGGGGCAAAGGTGACTCCCTCGGCACTGAGAGGTGTCCAGCCCTCCAGCCATCTTGCTGAGGTGTCGTCCTGGGCAGTGACTAAGAACCAGCCTGGTTCCACTAGTCCTGAGTTCCTAAACCGGAGTTCTGGCCCCTGGGGACCCCCTTCGGGGCCTGCCATGGCACTGAACATCTCGGCAACTATGTTCGCTCTAATTGCCTCAGCTTCCTTTGGGAGAACCTGGCCATCTGGTCGGTCAGACCTGATTACAACCTGGTTCTCCCTATTAGGCGGCTTCGGCTCCGTTGCTCGCTGGGACTTAGCCGTGGTTTTTCTCAAAGGATGAGAAGCCTTGGCTTTCCCTGCTTGCTTCGGTAAGCTTTTTGGCCTTTTTTTCACTGCCTCTGGAGGAGTGTCATCACTCCTCGGTCTCTTAATGGTCGGTCGGGTACCTGAAGGACCTGGTTGGCCTTCCGTTACCCTGACTCGTCCCATGGAGTGCGTGATGAGCTCTATGGGTTTGCGTGCAGCAGCCCCTTTTGCTCTCCTCGCCTCCGGACCTCTTATTTTTCCCGAGGGCTGTCTCTGCAGCTTACATGGGCCCCTAGGTTGCTGGCCCTGGCCACTCTTTGGAGAGTCGCCTGGACTTGCTTCCCTAGGACCCTTGTCAGCCGCTTCCTGGGAGGAGTGTTCTGCCTGGCTTGCCTGGGCCGATGGACCCTGGCCTTCCCGCAGTTCCCTCCGTTTTGCCCTCTCTTCTCGCCTCTTAAGCGTTCTGGTCTTACGCTTATTTTCCTTTCGCTTCTCTTTGCGACGGGCCTCCCTAGCTGCTTTATCCATGGGGGAAACGCTAGTCTCCCCCTCGGATTCGCTGCCTGATGACCCGAGAAGCAGTTCCTCTTTCTCCGAATTTATTTCGGAGCCTTCCTCTTTTACTTTTTTGGAGCTAGGGTGCTCCGTGTTTTGTGGCACGTTTGAATCGAATTCCATTTCTAGTTCCATTTCATACTGTTTTTAAGGGGGGTGTGTATTTTGTTTCTGTTTGTGCTTGTTCTGTGTTAGTGTACGTGAAGTGATATGAGTGATTGCTTTGGGGTTGGGGTCCTCCGTGTACCAGTTTCCGCGAAATATCATGGTAGAGCTGGTCCCGATTAGGAGGTCTGGGCCGCCGCTGACGAAGCCCCCCGAGATACGCAGCAGGGCCCTATTCCAGGCACCACCTGGCACTACTACATACCACGGGATTTTTCGACGGTTGAAAGGGCAGCCCCCTACGCTGGTTAGGAAAGGGTGGGCCCCTATACTACCCGTCGGCCCAGGTGTGCCATACCTGGTTTCTAAGCCAGCTACCACTGCCAGATCAACCCAACCAGGGCCCCACCTCGATACTTCTTGAAAAACGGAGATACCGGTCTTCCCTGCCCCCGTGTACATGTTATGTAGATGTGTTTATTGGGTGTATGTGTAAATGTGTGTGCTGTCCTTTTAGGTCGCCTCTTACGCCAGGCAGGACATACCGTGGGACTATTCTACGGGTCTAAGCCCGACGCCGGACCCCACACGGCGTAATCATTACTATAATTATGGTTTAATTAATCAAAATGATGGGGTACTTATCTATGTTAAGAGTGATATTAAACATTATATACAAAAAATTGAAACTCCATCTGGTTATTCCTTTCTTCGAATTGATTATGAAAGAAATGGAGTGCTTTGTGGCGTGTCAGCTATCTATCGACCACCATCAACTAATCCGGAGGACTTTTTGCAGGATCTGAGAAGTGTTCTGCAGAAAAGTATAAGTCAAATTGAGGTATTTGCTGGGGATATAAATATAAATATCCTTGAAAATACTAATATTGTAACCAGCGAATATCTGCAGCTGCTTCTTGAGTTTGGGTTCACTACGTATTTAAGAAAACCAACTAGGATATATAAGGGGGCCGAAACATGTATAGACCATTTTTTTATAAAACATCATCGATCATCTACAATAAATATGGTTCATATGATAATAATTGAAACGGAAATAACTGATCACTATTCAACTGCTTTAATAATGAAACTTGGGAACGATAATGATAAAAAAACGAGCAATACTAGCAATAATAATAAATTGTTGTGTACCAAAATTGATTATAAGAAATTAAAGGGTCTATTAACCACTGAAAATTGGGATGACATTTTAAGTGTAAATGATACAGAAACATGTGCTACAGTCTTAGTTAATAAGTTAAAATATTATATATCTTTATCAAAAAATACTAATACTATTACTTCCAAGCAACGAAAAATCAAACCCTGGATGACGAATGGGATATTAAGATCTATTAGAAACAGAGATAAACTAGGTAAAATAGCTAAAACTAACCCTCAAAATCTAGAAATACATCTACAGTATACTAGATATAGGAATTTCTTAAATAAGTTAATTAAAAGTACTAAAGAAAATTTTTATAAGGCAAAACTGAATGAGGTAAGAGGGGATATTAAAAAAACTTGGAAGTTAATAAATGAAATAACTAACACAACTGCAAAAATAGATGAAGTTTATAATCTGAAGAATGAAGATGGTGTTGAAATTAGTAATAAGAAAGAAAAAGCGGATTATTTTAATAAATTTTTTCAGGATGCAACAATAAAAATGGCTAATGACATTAGAATTAATGACAACCATGAACTCTCATATTCTACTAATAATAATTCAATCTTTTTGAACCCTGTCGATGAAACTGAAATCAGTAATCAAATAAAAATACTAAAAAATTCGGGTGCTGCAGGCATAGATGGTATTTCTAATAATACATTGAAGAATATTAATCAGTACGTAGTGAAGCCACTAACTCATATTACCAATCTTAGCCTCCAAAATGGCATTTTTCCTGATATTTTTAAAACAAGTTTAATTACACCTATTTTTAAAGCGGGAGATAAATCTAATGTATCTAATTATCGTCCAATCTCAATTTTAAGTAGTATTGGTAAAGTCATTGAAAAATGCATTAAAAACAGAATCATGGGTTTTCTTAATAAACATAAACTACTGGCAAGTACTCAATTTGGTTTTCAGGAAAGTAAAAGTACACAAGATGCGATAAATGAACTCACAACAAACTTAATTGGTGCTATTGATGATAATAAAAAAGCAATTGCAGTTTTCTTGGATCTTGCAAAGGCCTTCGATACTGTGTGTCACTCCACACTCGACTCTAAATTGGAGAGAATTGGAATTAGAGGAAATGCTAAAAAACTAATTGAGAGCTACTTATCAAATCGTAAACAAATTGTATCCCTAAATGGCACTCTTAGTGAGGAATTAAAAGTGAAAGTAGGAGTACCTCAAGGCTCAGTATTAGGACCGATACTTTTTCTTATTTATATTAATGAATTTGTAAATCTAAATGTCAAGGGAAAAATAATATCTTTTGCGGATGATACCGCAGTCATTTTTGCTGCAGAGAGTTGGAGTGATCTCAGGAAGAGGGTTGAAGGTGGAATGTCGTTGATTAAGCATAAACTTGATATAGACTCTTTATCACTTAATTTATCAAAAACAAAATTTATTCAGTTTTCTTTGGCACAATCACATATTCCGGAATTTATAGATATTAACATACACACCTTAAATTGTCTGAAAATAAATAAAAGAAATTGCAGTTGCAAGCTTAAGATTAAGTCGACTAAAAACATTAAATACCTCGGAATCCACATTGATTCTAATCTTAAATGGAATGTTCAAATTGAACAATTAATAATAAGAATCAGGAAAACGATATATAAATTCAAGATGCTTGCAAATATCATGAAGATTGATGCATTGAAAACAGTTTATTATGCCCTAACACAATCAATCTTAGAATATGGAATAACTGGATGGGGTGGTGTGGCAGATTGCTTTTTGAGACCTCTGGAAATCCTTCAAAAATATATAATTAAAATTATATATAAAAAGGATTGGAGATATCCTACAGAACAGTTATTTAACGAAACTAAATTACTCAATATTCGAAAACTATATGTAAAAAATATCCTGAACTATGCATACAAAAATTATCATCAATATTTAACACCCTTTCACGGGTATGTCACTAGGAAAAAAGACAATCTCTCAGTCCCAAAAATGACAAAATCCATATCTCAGAAACACATAAGTTTTTTGGCACCTAGACTATATAACTTAATTCCCGAAGACATAAAAAAGTGTAAAGTATTGAACCTATTCAAATTCAAAATTAAATCATGGCTTCAAAATACAGAATTGGATTATTATGCGTCTGTGGTCAGAATTCCTGTTTAGAGGCTTCTTCTTCATTAATTATTATTAGCGGTGTAGGTACACATTCTATTTAATCTAATTTAATTTAATATAACAAGAGTGTAAATATATATAGAATAGTATTTTATTAATTATACTCGAATGTGCCACGCACGAGCTTCGGCTTTTGTGGCATTTCCTGCTGTATGGAATATGTAAAATGAACTAATTAGAGTGGAAATAAAAATACCAATACAAATACAAATATGTCGATAACTTGTTGCACAATAATAAAAGAGTGTCAGTTTGACAGGTTAAATAGTCCAACCGCGTCAGCGGGAGGATTATTCTGTCAAACTGTCACGATTTGTTATTGTGCAGGAAGTTGGAGACGTATCACCTGTTAGAAGTACACATTGTATTCGATTTGATTATTTTTTGAGTAAATTTTAATATTAGGAACAAATAAATAATTTATTGACAGCTAGATTTGTTTGCATTAACCTAGCTGAAAGTCATCTCCATGAAAACAACATCAAGTTGACACAAGTTATGTACCTATTGCGTCGCCTAGTGAAGTTACTCTAGTATAATCGATTTTGTATAATCGAAATTATACAAGATAACTGAACTAAATCCAGCCTTCTGATTGGTTGAGATCGCTACGAAAAAATAATCAGAAGTAATACTATAAGTACTTCGATATTATCGGATTATATGTCGATAACTTGTTGCACAATAATAAAAGAGTGTCAGTTTGACAGGTTAAATAGTCCGACCGCGTTAGCGGGAGGATTATTCTGTCAAACTGACACGAGTTGTTATTGTGCAGGAAGTTTGAGACGTATAACCTGTTCGAAGTACGCATTGTATTCGATTTGATTATTTTTGAGTAAATTTTAATATTAGGAACAAATACATATTTTGGCAGCTCGATTCTTTTGTATTAACTTAGCTGAAAGTCATCTCCATGAAAACAACATCAAGTTGACAAAAGTTATGTATTGCGTTGCCTAGTGAAGTTAGTATAGTATAATCGATTTTGTATAATCGAAATATATATTTCGTATGAATTTTATACATTGGTAATACAATTATACAAGATAACTAAATCCAGCCTTCTGATTGGTTGAAATCTCTACGAAAAAATAATCACTATTATCAAGGCGGTCTATATTGTTCCAGGCCATGACACTGGGCCTATAAAGTGACCTTTGGAATGGCCTAGCACAATCTGGCAACATGGCTGCACCAACCTTTAACAAAAAGTTACTAGTTTTTCGTTTTTGTCACTAAATGAGCAATCTGTCAGTGCACTATCCCTGTCATTGTGATGCATGCCAGTTGAAAAAAATCTATAAAATCGCTGCTATTTACATCGCAGGGCGTCACTTCACCGCAATATTCGATTTAAAAACGATTCCTAATGGGTAGGTACCTCATTTTCCATTGCAAGTAAATTGTTACTAATTTGTACTTCATCTAAAACAGTAATTTCTTCAAAATAACTTGCCTGGAAGCTAGTGATATTGCAGTCAGAACAAGTCTCGTCATCTTATTACCTTTTATATCTGCTCTTTTAAAGTGCTTTTCACACACAACACTAGCCTTTCCAATCTGCCAGTTCTCTAAATGCAAAATGTCTCCATTTTTGTGCTATCGTTCCATTAGATGGAAACTTGAACACGCTAACACATGGAGCAACTGATGAAGCGTAAGTTGACTTACAGCCTGGTACCTAACACTTCAAAGGCATTTTTGGAACTTATATGAACTGCCTTGTCAAAATAGTTTTTATCTACGACCACCACTAAAAGTAGGCCTATAGCGCTAGTTTTTTTCACTAAAAGTGACGTTTTATAATTTAGCGTGTTTAAAGAAATCAGCTGTTTACTTTTAGCTCATGTGCTAAAAGTGAAGTGAGGTTATAAAACTACAGTTTCGAACTGGAAGTGTGGTTGTAAAGTTATTCTAGTTACTTCTTGCGTTAGAGGTTTTTTTTTTAATGTAATATCCTTTTTTATTTGCAATCTATACAAGAGTACATTCAGCAAATGTTGTGATAAAGTTGGCTTGTAGGAGTATGCTCAGTAGCATACTCCTGTAACACTAGGATTTTTTATCCTTTTTTGGTTTTTGGATAACACTTACAAACTAGATCTTAAAACTAAACTTAATTATAAACATTCAAAGTCTAGTGGGGAGATCGTTTGGCACTTGTCTTTGTAACCTCCTGTTATTAACAGGTTGGTTCATTAGGTTCACTACTAAATCATTTGGATGTGCACTAAGACGAACACTATATTGTGAACTGTATCGGCGAATTTCCTCCTTGACGGTTGGTGTTTGAAGATCCCTTCTAATATGGGTGTTTGGCACGAACCATGGTGCATCCACTATCATTCGTAGCGCTTTCGTGTGTTAGAGGTAAAGTGTTTTTGAAATCATTAAAGCGTTATGTAATGAATACAGTCAGATGTGTAGTATTAATAATTACCTTTGATAACTGACTTTGACAGTATTGGTTTCACAAACATTCGCCCGCGTACCAAGGCCCTCTTTTTATTATGACATAAATTCTAACTGTCATAGATGCAGTGATTTTGAAGGATATAGATACAAACACAAGGTTCATCTAATGATCCAACATATCCAAGACATACTTTTTTGCTATCATCTCTTTCTCAAGCAAAAGAATGTGTATGTATTTATCTTTGTTGCAGTTACTTTACCAACCCTGAAGCAAAAGCACCAAAATTGAAATTGTCAAGATGTCATAGTTGTGACAGATATGTAAAACAGACAACAATGAGTCATGTATTTATCAATTAATTTTTAAAATAATGAGCACCCCATATGTACTGCAGAAAGTTTCTACGCGAATAGATTGAAAATTTTATGACCTGACAGAGAGAGGGCAACATTATAGCTACAATTATTCGTAGTGAGGTTATGGGCACTGTTGGTTATATGCAAAGCTTTACGTTATTCTGTTAATTTGAGACGTGGAATTTTGTGGAGCAATGTGTGCATTGACTTTTCTAAAATGGAAAAAATAGAACACCGTGCAGTGATTAAATACCTACCTGCACAAAAAGGACAAATTCATGAAGACATGGCAAACGTTTTGGGAATATCTTGTCCTCCATACACAATGGTCAAAAAGTGGGCAGCCGAATTGAAACAGGGGAAGAAACGGCATTGAAGATTATTCTCGCAGTGGAGGACCTGCTTCTGCTACCACTGAAGAAAACAATGATTTGATTCACGATACGGGCATGGCAGATCTGCGAATCAAGGTTCGAGAAATAGCAGAGGCTGTGGGCATATCCTATGAACGGGTTCAAAACATTTTAAGTAATGAGTTAGGAAAGTCGAAAGTTGTTGTGAGGTGGGCTTTTTGGCTTCTGATAATTGATTAGAAACGTGTTCCTTTTCAAACTGATAATTGATTAGAAACGTGTTCCTTTTCAAACGTCGCTGCTCTGTTATGAGGCTGATCCTAATAATTTTATTTAAAGATTTTTTATCTACCACCAATGACACATAGATTCACTATTATCAGCCTAACTCAACGCAGCAGTCGAAACAGTGGAAGCATAAGAGCTCACCACCTCCCAAAAAAGCAATGGTGGTGCCGTCCTTTAGTAAAGTGATGGCTTTGGTTTTAGGGATGGGAAGGGAATATTGCTGGTGGATTCCTTTCTTAAGGATCAAACCATAACAGGACAATACTACTCTAACTTTTTACATCAACTTCGTAAAGAAATTCAAAGAAAGCAAACTGAAATGCTAACGAAACGTATCCTACACCATCAAAATGAAGCTTTGGCGTAAAGATCAACAGTTGCGATGGCTGAAATTCATCGGTACGGTTTTGAATTGGTACTTCATGTTCCCTCAGACTTCCATCTATTTCTGAAGCTCAAAAACACCTAGGAGGGCAAAGATTTTTGTCCACGGAAGAAGCTGTAGCAGTCATAACGGGGTATTTTAAAAATCAGGACGAAGCGTTATCAGATTGGGATCACAGCATAAAAAGAGATTAATTGAAAAATAAATAAATAAATAAACTCCTGTGTTAGGCTGTGAAGTTTTCAAGTTTTTCCGAGTTGGATTTTATAACGTTTTTCATTGAAAGGTTGTTGTGTCACACTAAAAAATTAAAAATAGTAATATGGCAATGCTTCAAATTAAAATATTTCCCAACGTTGCAATGAAATTAAAGATACTTAAGTAATGCTTATCGTGAATATATTTTGTACATGATACATAATATGTGGATATGCTCGTACATATAATAAAGCACAAAGCTGCTATTTAAATATCAAATTTATTTGAAATATGTTTTTGTTTATAAAAATAACAGGGATTTACTACATATACTTACAAACTACATATTCTAATTAAAACAAGTTTTGTATTTTTATAATTGGATAATATCAACTGAAGCATATTAATACAATTTTAAAACAATACCATTATAAAAAATACTATTTAACAAAAATAAGAGGAAGAGCAAAAAATAGTACAGTAGAACTCGGTTATAACGAATTCCACGGGACCGCTATATTTGTTCGTAATAACCGTTATTCGTTATACCCAAGAAGGTCATAATTTGAGCAAATTTCCAACTTCCGTATAATTTCTACTTTTTCGGAAACCGATAAAATTTTTCCGTTTGACTCCCGACATTTTTCCACAACTAGAAAATGCGTAGGTACATACGGAATGTCAGTAAAGGAACGACCAAGATACATCCACTTGAAGATTTTTGTAACTCTTTTTGTTGCGTTATAGGCCAACGTCTTATAGCTATTGTACTTTTAATCCTGAAACGGGTGTTGTTAAATGCAATAGCTAAGACGTGGCTATGACGCAACACTTTCGTTTTGCAGAATGCGATAACAGAACTGAGCCATAACATCGGGCGAAACCCATTATCGCTTTTCGAAGAACTGGATCCTGCAGGTAGCTGCTGGATTCTAAGAAAAACGGAGTTGCTTACAATGCCCACTATCTTGCGCTATTGTACAGAGTGCTAGAGAGAGCTAGAGAAAGTGGCCTACGAAATTTAACTGACCACTATTTTCCTAGAAAATCTTCCTTATTATAATGTTGCCACAACAAAATACCTAATATCTTTCAGTTGCATTTTATTAGGAGATGAAAAGGATCAGTTCTGAGAATGTATTCTTAAATTTTGGTTCGTTATTCCCGTGAAACGAATTTGTAATAAACATGAAATACATGCATTAAATCAAATGTAATTCAAATATATCTTCAAAATTATTCGTTATAAACGTGAATTCGCTGTAACCGTGATCGTTAAAAGCGAGTTCTACTGTAGTTTATTTATCTAGAACGAAAAGTGACATTTTAAAGGCCGAGGCATCAGCCAAGGACGGAATTACTTGCGAGGACCTTTAAAAACACTTTTCGTTCGTGGTGAATACAACAGTTTATTTCATACTGCAAGTTTAATGAATTTTAAATAAAGAGTTGTAAATCGTTTCAAATTTAATGTTAACAACTGACGTATAATTTTAAAGTACTTGAACTTTAATATTTTACTTTAATGTACTAAGACTTGAATGTTCCATTTTTTGTACCGGAAGTAATCCAAAAAATGCCATTTTTGACATCAGTATGAAATAAAGGGAATTAAGAGTTTTTCGAGTCTTTTTGGAACATTCACAATTTTTTGGCATACTTTGTATGCAATGTGCTATCAATATTTGGGAAAAACTCAAAATTTTCAAATGATATTTTATTAATGGACTTAGTTTTATTTAAACAAAATTACGAAAAGAAATGCTTTTTATAGTGACACAATTCTGAAAGGTTACCAAAAATGCCATGACTGTTTTTGGAAATATTCATAAAATTGCACCAATATATGCAAATGGTTCATTTGTTGAGCAGTATATATTTGCAAACCCACATGGTGGCAGCTTTTATTTTAAAAAAAATAAATCGGCTTGGTGGAAGTCTCAAAATAGGTGCCGAAAGAAAACTTTTCACATGCTAAATATAGATATGTATACTATCAAAAAAATATAGCAACTGGCGCGGAACCTTAGAATTTTAGCGCAGGTAGGTTCGTATATACCTCTTCCCCCCATGTACACAATTCGGTTGGTCTTGTGAGTTAGGATCAAAGGGCATTGATTCATTTAACCTGCATATCAACACATGGTTACTATTTAAAATGGAAAACTCCACCTTCAATGCTGCACGAAGATAACTTTTTCTGAAGTTCTGTGCCGGTTGCTATAGAAAACATGTATGTACCAGCGCCTTCATAGTAAACTAAGCGGTGAAAATATCAAGATACCCTAATTTTCGAAAATTTTGGTTGTGCCTTGTTTTCTTCTAATTATTGTTTCAGTATCGCAGATTTTTTTTTCTGAGCAAGACCCATATGCTCATCCAATTCCTCAATCTGGTTCGATTTATTGCTTTATGAGCTTTTTTAAAGGTGCCATCTTAACTTGTCGTTAAAATTGTCAGTGTCATATGACAGGAGCTTGTTTGAATTTGTCACCATAAAGAAAGATATGAATGTGTATGAAGAAGTTAGAAGATTAGAAAATGTGTAAGTTCTAGTAGATCTTTATGTTGAAAGTTCGTAATATAGTTGATTTTTTTACTGTTTGCTGTTCTCACTCGAACTATTTTTTCTGTCAAGAATAAGAAAGTATAAAAGAGTTCTATATTGACCTCAAAAATTTAGTTTTCTTAGGAAAAAGTTAGTTTTGTTATTTTTAACCAAACTCCATAGTTGAGCTTTTCTTCAGTTTCGTAACAACTTTGTTAAATAAAATTTTTCATAAAAGTTAAAAATAAGAGTCAGTACTTAAGTTCAATATTACATTTAAATTTTTTTTTAATGTTTTGTATACTTTATCATAAGTTTAATCACTGTGACTTCCTAAGACAAGTAAAACTTTTTATCAAGAATGACTTTTTCCTGAAGAATAAAAAATTCGATAGTTTACAAGAATGTAGTACCTACCCCATCGGGAGACGCACTATATCTTGGTGTGCTATTTTCCTCATTTTCTAATAAATTTTCTTGTATTTTTGGACAAATAAGTGGATCAATTCCCAATTTCTAGTTTTTAGTAACTGGTTGTAGAACTAGATAAGCAACAATACATATGAATTGAATATATAAAATGGAATTATATTCTTGTTTTTGTTAAATTGGAATAATAAAATCCATTAAGTAGTACTGACTATTTTTTATATAAGTACATTCTAACAATGTTGTATAATAATTTACCCAGACAATAAGTAGTCGCAGTAGTTGCAGAAAGTGTTTCTCACTTTCGTTTTTTAATTGTTGGTTGTGCATGTCAATTTGACTTTATACATAGCTTCAAATATGATACACATAAGTGGTTAATTTTTATTTTCAAAATGTTGACAACAGAACAGAAAACTCAAATTGTTAAATGGTTTTATCGAGGTCATTCCACGAATGAAATCGCGAATCATTTGTTTGTTATGGCATACGATATGACAGTAAACACCACTTCGGTCTTCAATGTTAAACATTTGTTTGAGGAAACTGGTTCTGAAAATCCATCATGTAAGTGCTCAAAGGAATGGAAGCCTCAAAATGAAGAAGCTGAAATGCGGGAAATTATGGTTCGCAATATGATAACAGAAAATGACACTTTGTCAACAAGCACCCTTGCAGAAAATCCAGAAATTAATGCCGGAAAATCAGAAGTGCATAGACTACTTAAAAGGAATGGTTTTAAGTCTTTCAAAGTTAAAACGACACAAGAGGTTTTCACAGCTGACCATGGTCGTCGAATGGAATTTTGTGAAGATGTGATGGATAGAGTAAACAATAATTATGAATTTTTTAGAAATATTCTGTTTAGTGACGAATCGACTTTCCTGTTACATGGTAGTCATAATTCTTCAGTAGTGAGATACTGGTCCCAAGAAAACAGTCACCAAAGAATAACTTTAAGAACTCAGTACCCCCAAAAACTTAACGTTTGAGCTGGTATATTGGGGGACACTATTATAGGATCATTTTTTATTGACGGGAACCTCAATGGCCGAAAGTATTTGCAACTGCTTGACAAGCAAGTGATACCAGCAGTTCAAGACTTACAAAACATTGATATGGCCCACATCTGGTATCAGCACGACCGATGTCCTGCTCACAATGCGGCTAAGGAATATTTAAATCAATATTTCCTCATCGTATTATTAGCACCACATGAGACATAAAATGGCCACCAAGATCTCCTGATTTGTCCCCAAATATATATATTTTTTTTTTGTGCCACAAACAATTTATACCCATCAGCATCAAAGAGATAACAACGTGGATGAGCTCTGAATAAAACTTCTTGAAGCCTCTCAAAATATCACTCTTGCGATGTTAAGAGAAATTAGACCAGAATTTTATGATCGCCTGGGATATTGTCTGGCTCAACAAAATGTTTTTGAACATTTAATAAAATAAACTTAGCTATTTGTTATTCATTAGGTTAATATTGTGTTTGTTAGAATTTAAGTATAATTTGTATCGTGTAACTATTTTTGACTTTGATTCCGTATTTTATTACAAAATCAGTAAAAACTAGGAAATTACTAATTATTTTTCGTTGCTTAGTGAATTAAAATATTTGGTTCGGCTAAGCAAAAAATGAGAGTAGTAACTAAGCGCCAAGTAATGCATTGAAATGCTCGTATTCAAAATTTCTGGGGACAACACGTATATCCCCCGCAGACCTCGGTGGAATATAAACTGCACCCACTATAAGATAAGTTGACTGACAGGAAATTTTTACAAACAAGTGTTTAACATTAGTGTTAGTAACATAAATACGGCTACTGCAGAGATGGTTCCGAACAGCTATCAAAACACCACTACCTCTACTAAAAACACTAGTTTCACTATTCCGATCCTTCCTGAACACAGTGTAGTTCGAGAGTCCCATTTCATTATCAGAAATGTCACTCTGCAACCATGCCTCAGTAAAAATTATTAAATCATAATCACTATTGGTAGTTACTGCAATTTGTAACTGTAATTTGGTCCGAAGGCCACGAGTATTTTGATAGTACACAGTTAGTAGTTTTTTGAGTTACTACGGGAAGTGGCATCCACAATTGTAGGAGCACCATTTAGGTATTTGATTGTTTTATTAGTAACCCCTTCCTTATTAAACCGCTCAATTTTAGCCTTATTTTTTTAAAAATAATCTGTTTGCGCTAGAGTCTGATCAGATTTAATTTGCACATTAGGCACTGCCATTTTATTCTTGTTTCTTAAAATATTTTTTGCTTCTTCACAAGAATTCAGAATAACTTCTAAACGATGTAGGTATTATACTATATCAAATTTTTCTAACCTAAAAAGTTTCAAGTTATTAAGTATCCACTTCGATATCTCAACATTTCTTTGACTGAGTTTTTGTCTACGTGGGCTTTTTCTGAATAGGAGTTACCATGAGGTTCTTGAACGTTGAAAAGTATAACATTTTTAGCTCGCTGTTGACTTTAAAACATTTCTGAGATCAAAGCCTCGTTGTGACCGTGCTAACACCACGGTTATGACCCATATCCAGCTTATTTGCACATTCATGACATATTGTCACCATTGATCAAATTTACTCTCAAGTAGCTGCTGCACTTCCTTAATTAACTCTGGTACACGAAAAACACCAACCTTACATGGTTCACAAAAGATTAGCAGTTTTCTCTTACGTAACTTTAAGCATCTTATTTCGGTTTCGGATATTTCTCCACACTTTTTGCACAGCTCTCTTTTACAGCCATCACATGGAAATAGTTGATCATCTTCTTTATCGCATTTAAAGCATAATTTAGTCATACTGAAATTAGTAAACAGCCGACTTTAAGGTTATGTGTTTACACCTAAAATGTGAGTTTGACATTTCTTGTTCATAACAAAGTGCAATAACCAACATACGTTTTTGAAAAACAAAAATAAGCATGCTGTGTTCTATATCTAGGGTGCTGTGCTAGTAACTGCAAGAAAGATAGAGTATATTCATATTCTGTATTACAGAAGAAGATAGCACGAAAAAGGGATGTTACACATCTTGGCACATAAACGTATGTAATTTTAAATGCTATACTTGTATCTATGTCATTCAAAATCACTGCATAGATGCAAACCTTTGTTAAATCGATATTTATGGATTAATAACAGTAAAATTAAGGTCGTAGATAAAATATTGTATGCAACGCGTGCTAAAAGTCGTTTATGCACGAGACATGTTATGAAACTCAGCCTTCGGCTTTGTTTCATAATTTTCATGTCTCGTGCATAAACGTCGACTTTTAGTACTTGTTGCATAAATAGCTATTAATATCAAATATATTTCAAACAAACAAAACTTAGTGTGTCTTGGAATGGCCTACCACACAATCTGGCAACAGAGCCAGTGTCATGGCCTGGAACAATATAGACCGCCTTGCTATTATAACGGGTGTTCATAAACAGTCGTCATCCCAGTTGCTTTGAAAAACAAAATGTTATGTCTTTGATTAATTCGTGCAACACAATGAAACGTCATTGAGTACTGTCATAGCGCATTTTTTCTCAATTTTAATAGACATACGTTTCTGAAGTCAAAACCTACTGGGATGACGACTGTTTATGAACACCCGTTATATTCATTCTAGTAGTACAAGCTTTTAAAAACACCCTATACATTGTTGGTGTAAATATTAGGAACATTTAGATTTGTAATGGTTTGAGGTTGTTGAACTGTAGCCGCATTTGACGCTTGTCTTCGACCTCCAAACAGTTTTCTAACCTATAATTTGCTTTGTTCCAGTTTTATGTTTATTGGCTAGATTTTATTATTAAGGTAACAAATATGTCGTCATCGGGAATGTTATACGGTGGCGACGAGATAGGTGCTTTAGTTTTCGATCCAGGACATCATTCTTTGCGGGTTGGATATGCACAAGAAGACACTCCGAAAGCTGAAATACCAGCAATTGTGGGAATAGCTCCAGACGATTCGCAAAAGTTAGAGCCAGAAGTGAAAGCAGAAGGCGGTAATGTTACTCAGAGTCCTGCAGGTATGTCAACAAGAATCATCTTGTAGTGTAGTAGCTGATAGATCTGTTTGTGTAGCTTGGAAGTATTATATCGATACCACGTATCTGCATTCCCCAAGATCTAATATGGAGCTCCACAGTTACATGAAAGATGGAATGATAGAAAACTGGGATTTCTTTGAAAAAGTGTTGGATTACTCTTACGAGAAGGTAAGGTTTTTAAGGGATTCGCTCAAATAAATGATAAATTTTAAATAATTTCAGATCATTCAATCAGAATCGGAATATCATCCAGTACTTTTCTCCGAGTCGCCCTGGAACCAACGCATAAAGCGTGAGAAATTAACAGAACTTATGTTTGAGAAGTATAAAGTGCCTGCATTTTTCCTGGTGAAAAATGCAGCTTTAGCAGCATTTGCCAATGGAAGATCGACAGCTTTAGTAATAGACAGCGGTGCAACTCACACCACCGCAGTTCCCGTTTTAGATGGTTATGTGATTTCCAATGCTGTAGTCAAATCTCCATTGGGTGGTGATTATTTAATTTTACGTTCACGGGAAATGCTGGAAAGCTTAGGCATCGATCTAACACCTACTGCCATGGTTTCTGGGAAAGAATTAGTAAGGGACAAAGAAAAACCTAAATATACCAAAAAGAACTTTGCCTTCACTCCCACCAACAGTTGGATGGTTTATATGGTTAAAAAGACTGTTCAAGATTTTCAGCAAAGTGTATTACAGGTACAGTTGAAATTTAAATAGAACCACAATTTTAAATGGAAGCTGTGAAAGTTACTGTGTATGTAAAGTCCATTTTTTTTCTATAATAATTTTCAAGGTCAACTTTCTAGGGGATAAGTTGCATTCCTGCAGGGTCCCTAGTTTTAATAATGTTGGTACATAGATTTTTAGTTCTTTTCTTCCACTAAAAAAAATGATTTGTCATTTTGACAGATATGTCATATTAGTGGGTCAAACGAACAGCCCAGTAATAGTAAAATATTGCAAATTTATTAATTATTAAACTTACAATATTTAAAAAAAACATAATGAACGTTTGATTTCAGTAAAAAAATGAAATTTGTCAAGAATTCAAATTAAGAAACTTTGACATTCAAAATTGACACATAACCATAATTTTGAAAAAGTTCTACCAACACGAGGTATAAAAATTTCCTAGCGTTTTACTCACATATCTCCCAACATTGTAACACTTTGACAGTTATTATAGAAAAAAAACGTACTTTATGTGTGTTTTTATGTAATTCTAAATGAGGGACACCGTGAAATGCAATGCACAATTGATGCATAGTTCACTATCCAATCGAGCTATTCATAGGTGGCGCTCCATAACAAGGAGATTTTACTTCAACAGAACACGAGTGAGTCGTGGGTCAGCCCAAACATGATATGACTTCTTAGAAGTCCTTGATTTTTTCAAACTGTGTTATGTAAAGCTACATGAACATTTGCAGTGCAATTAAGAAAAATCTGGTGTGATACACTCACACAACTTCCTTTTACAGTGTTCTTATAATTAGTCATTAATTTCATTTTTAATTTTTAACCATTTGTCAAAAATTTTCAAAAATTACAAATTCTACAAAAACGGTACAAAATAGAGCGTTAGTTGAAGAGACAAATTTTCACATATAATCTCATAAGAGCATTAATTCTTTCCGGAAATTTTTTTGAGTGCGGTCCAACAACGTTGTATTAATTTGCCCGAGCAGGACGCGAGGGCAAATTAGGACGTTGTTGGAATGCACGAAAATAATTTCCGGATATGAATTAATGCTCGAATGCAGATTCGGTAAGAAAATCATAACGATACAAGCCCTCACAGTTAGGTTGATCTACCTACAAAAAATTTCCAAGAAATTTTTTTATTGTCTTGGTTACGGCTCGTGAACTAATTTTTCTATTGGTTATTAATGAGTGTCGTACGATTTTCTCTAGAATTTTAAGGTGAATTCAAAAATGTAATAATATACCGGGTGTTTTATTTAAAATAGGAGTTAATAAAAAAAATAGAAAAAAAACAAAATAAACCCACTTTAGAAGTATTCAACTGGAAAATCACCTATTTCACATCAATACACATTAAAAATTTAGTAAAAATGTAAAGTTTAAAAAAAATCGTTAGAGCCGTTTTTGAAAAAATCGAAAAAAACTGAAAAATCACAAGAGTAAACACCTACTTCCGGTTATGCGATTTTCTTCAAAAGCTTGCTGTCTCATCTACATAGTACACAAAACTTATATGTGAAGTTTAACGCCATACCTCTTTTTTTTTCGTTTTTGAGATATTCTGTTCACAGACAGACAGACACACACACAGACAGACCAATGAGAAAAAATATGTTTTTTGGGATCAGGGGACTCTAAAACGTGAAGATCTGTTGAAAACTCAATTTCGAATTTTTGGGGTGAATCCAATACTTCCTTTATTGTAAAAGGAAGTAAAAAAGTAAAAAAATATTTTGATAAATATTGTTTGGAGCATTTTTTTAATCTTTTTTTGATAATTAACAAAATAAGTGCTTTTGTTTTTATGGAGAAAAATGTAGTGGAACAGTTCCGGCATCTAAATGAAATTAATTCTTTGGATTTGCATGTTCTGTAACAAAACATCCGAGTATGAGAGAGTGTGAAAGTTATAAGTATTCTTTACGACATTAACTATAACAGCTATATCATTTAAAAAGTTATAAAGCTGTATTTTTATTGTATTATTTCAAAAATGACTAGCAAATTATTTTTTTTAGCAAACTTGACAAGTAATGAATTTTTGAATGATAGTTTCTGTTTAAATAAAACAGTTGAGTGTGATACTTTAATAATCGAGTGCTCTCATGAAAGAAATGATTAATTTGCAGTTATATTAACGCTGATTGGCCCATAATTAATAACAGAAGTGAGATGGAAGTAAAAGAATAAGCTACTTGAACAAAAATGAGATACATATGCATCTTTCAGTTAAATAGGTTCGTTGTGATAAATAAGAAGACTAATTAAAAATTTGCAATTATTAAATAAATAATCCAATCATTCTGTTTCTTTCAGTTAAAGTCAATCGTATTGTCATTTTTAACATACGAAAAGTTCAAATTTCTATCATATTTGACTTTATAATTGCCACCAAGCTGGCGCTAGCTCAATTTGACAAGTAGAAAAGTGGAAAAATTATAAACATTTGTAAACACGGGAAGTTTAAACTTTCTTTTACATATAACAGTGTTTAAGTGATTAAACCACTATTTATGAAATAAATTCGTTGTTACGAAAATAATAGTAAATAGAACAACCAAGAATGCAATACATATTTTTATAATAATAAATGACAACAGTATTAAGAGATTATACAAAATAAATATATTATATTATCCAATTATCAATTCCTAAAGTGGAATGCAAAATACTAAGAAATTAAACAAAGCAAAAAGACATTAAGATTGCCAGAGCAAAGAAAAGCAGAAGAGAGGAAAAAAGTTGACACAGATATTTGAAGAAATCTCTATCTGATTATCCTGTGTTGACAATGGAAATTAAAGTTTCATGTTTTATTTCATCCATTAAGCAGTTTTCTTTCCACATTTCTTCTCCTTTATGTATAACATGGTCACACGCTTTCCTCCACAAATTTTCTCAAATTTCTGCAAATGCAGTCTTCAGTTCGATGTTGAAATTTTTTTATTCTACATTATTTATAGCCACTTTGTGTTTACCAACACTCCAAATTGGAAAATTATAATCCTATCCTTCAAAGAGAAGACTATTCCTAGTGACTCCGATTCCAAAGAAAGGAAACTTCACGGACTGTAATAATTATAGAGGTATCTCGCTGCTGTGTGTGTCGTTTAAAATCTACGAGAGAATTATAGAAGCAAGACTAAGGGAATAAATCAGAAACAACATTACAGGATATCCAAGCTGATTTCAGACCAGGAAAAGCTTTAAACGATCTTTACAATTTGCAAATTACTGGCTACAATGTGAAAGCTTTTGACAGCATCTCAAGATCGAGGATATGAGAGACATTACAGAAGAGGGGACTAAGACAAGGTAGGTTGGAAGCTGTGAAAAGCCTTTAGTAGGAAACCGGAAATGAAATGCTCGGACAGATTCAGAAATTATAAAGGTGTCAGTCAAGGAAGCATCTTGAGCCTATTACTGTCATAGTGGTGATGGAAGAAATTATGGAAAAAGCAAACAACAACAGAAGTCCACAGTGGTAGGTTACAGAAGGCTGAAGCCAGTAGGCATAAATGAAGTTTTGTATGCAGACGACTTAATTCTGATGGGAAACAACGAGAGAGATAGAGAGAGCTGCAAAGGAAACTGATGAACTGGCAAGATGCATTAAAGGAATATTTTCTGAAAATTAACTTTTTTAAATCAGAAGTAATCGTATTAGCTCGTGAGTCAACTAACGCCGAAATCAATATTGACGAGAAATTAAAGAAAACCGACCAGATAAAATATTTGGATGCAATGATAGAAGAGCAAGGAAGCTTAGAAGGTGATATTAACAACAGAATCAGCAAAACAATGTAATTATACGGAGCCCTTTATACAGTCAGACTTCGCCGTTTGCAGGTGTACGTTCCAGAAGAATGCTGCGATGCACAAGTAAATACATAAATGATAAAAACGGGGTTAGGTTCCATTAACTAGATTTATTTATACTATACCTCAAAAAACCAAAACTGCGTTTTCTGTCTGGCAAATCTGAAGCAGAAACTTTACTCTTTGACGACATGGTTTTTCGTGTTTTAAAAATTAAACTCAATTGAATTTTCAGCAGAAACACTTGAGAAGACAGTAAAGTTTGTACTAAAATTCCATACGTAACATAAGTCTGCCACTTGAATCTAGAGCTCGAATGTCCGTTTGTTTATTCAAGTTATAATTTTACAATTTATTTCAGGTCTGATTTGGTAATACGAGATTCAAAGAAATAGGCTCGATAAGTGTGTTTACAAGTTTGTGATAAATAAAGACCGGATAAATAAGCACCCTTTAAGTAAAAAAAAGTGCTTAAAAAAGCACATTATTTTACGAAAAAAAGATCAATTTATGCCAAAAAAAGCTCCAAAAAAGCAATAATTTAAAAAAATAGACAGCAATTTTTATGCAACTTGACATATTATTCATTGGTAAACAAATTTTTATGCGCTTTTGTTTATTTTAAAAGCGATTTAAAGTTAACATCAGATTAGTGGCTGTTAGTGTGTGAAAGTTGAAACAGTTAACGTTGGCAATTCCATCCGCGAACGGCAAAGAAAAGGGAGCACAAAGGTGCCCCGCGTAAAATCAAATAAGCGAACCGCAAAGCCGTGAATGGCGAGGGCTGACTATAAAACCTTTTTCAACAAGAAAGAATTTAAACAAAAACTAGAGACTTGTGAAATGAATAAGCTGGGAAAGATAGAGAGAGTAAGGAAATTAGACTGAATACGAAGACATCTTATAACATAAAATCGTTGCTCTCTTTCTTTGTTTGTAGTAGTGTAAGAGCTGATGACATTTTTTGGTGATCATTTAGTTAAGGCCTATTTTTTCAGAGAATGTTGCTGGAGGCTTGTATAAGTGTCATCTGTAAGGATTCTCCTAGATAGCAGTATCGGAGGGAGGCAGAACACCCCCAATTTGCACTGTCAGTATATGTCAAATTTGAGGTTAGCAGGTTAGGTTTTGTGTCAGTTTGTGTCAAAACTGACGGAAAACCTAACCTGTTAACCTCGAATTTGACATAGACTTACAATGCCACCAACCTATTATTCATACGTTTCAATTTCCACAGCCGTCCCTTATGGACTTTTTTAGTGTAAGTTATGTCAAATTCGAGGTTAGCAGGTTAGGTTTTCCTTCAGTTTTTACACAAACTGACACAAAACCTAACCGGCTCACCTCAAATTTGACATATACTGACAGTGCAAATTGGGGGTGTTCTGCCTCCCTCCGATACCGCTATCTAGGAGAATCCTTACAGATGACACTTATACAAGCCTCCAGCAACATTCTCTGAAAAAATAGGCCTTAACTAAATGATCACCAAAAAATGTCACCAGCTCTCCTACTATATGTTTATATCTTTGTTCGCTATCTCCTTCGAAGATACTGGACCGATTAAATTGTATGGTGGCTTAAAAGTTTGCTAATTTTTAGACTTAGATCGTAGGCCGGTTTTCATTTTCAAAAAAAAAAGGAAAAAAGGTTTAATTTGATTAAATTCTGTAAGTAGCGGAGAGAAGCGGCTGTCGCCATGGGCTGCTTTATAGCAGCTGTTGTGGCCGTCGGCTGTTAGATCGGGTGATTCACTATGTTCATATACCATTATAGTAGGAAATTATTTAAACAAGCCATGTTGGTTCAGGGGTAGAATGCTCACCTGCCACGCGGGCGGCCCGGGTTTAATTTCCGGCCAATGCATCCTTTTTTCAAAATTTATATTAACGAATCTCTTAAATTAGCAAATCGAAGCTTAGTTCGGGTGACTCATAAAATAAGAGATAGCTTGTCAGTTTTCCTAGATTTGAGATTACTGTATCATTGTATGAGTTTTTGTTGTACTGTGTATTAAAATTTTGTATTACATTAAACTTTTCACATGTTTCTGACTGGCAACATACTGTTACGTTTTTACATTTCTGGGCTATTTAAAAATTATACGACGCTTCTTGGACATAGCATTTATTTACAACGATTTATCTTAACTATTTACAAAGCAACTATTAAACGCGGAACACAAGGAATTGTAAACTAATCAGGAACTATTTCTAACAACAGATATACTTTATTTATTTATACACGACTTAACATTAATGATTTATACGGTTATATTTATTTTACGCGCGTTATTTATATTGCTAGAGTTATGTACACACGGGTCTATTTATATTGCATCTTTACGCGTTCGAGTTGGATGAGAACTGCCCGCTATTCCTGCGGGCGCGTATTTATATTGCCGGATAGTTCCTTGTGCAAAACGTCTCGAGTTCGCTTGACCTTTCTGCCAACTCTGACGTGTCACGCGTATTAATCACCGAGGCCGCTGACTCATGCGTCGCACCTGTCTCCAAGGTCGTTTCTCGAATATTCGGGCCACTGACTCACGCGTCTGCAACGGCCTGATCCCAAGGTCGTTACAATGCTATACTAATACCCTAATAATTAATCAAAACGATTCATCAGACGTATTCGATTTTAATCCTTCAAATGGTTAAAGTAACTAGTTCTTGACTGTACTTGTAAAACCACATATTTTTAAGGCAGTAACTACAGTAATTAAGTCATGAAAATGTCAAAGAAGAAAATTAAGGTTCTTGTTAAAATATTTTTCGCCCTATAACTGGATCCCGTAGGTCCAGATGACTCTATACAGGAACAACTTATTTTCCATTGTTAATTGGGATTTCCTCCCAATAAGCCATCACGTTTATTTTCTTTTGATGTTCAGTTGTTTTCTTTTGGTAGCAATGTGATTTCGCCAGATTAATCGTCGTTCAAGCTGCATTCCCAGGTATTTTGCTTCTTCGGCCTGAGTCCATTCTGTTTCGTTTATGGTGACTGGAGGGCAGGTTTGTCTGTTTAATGTAAACGTTGCATGCGTAGATTTCGTAGGATTCAGTCGTATGCGCAATTTTTTGCACCATTCATGAATTTGATTTAGATTCGCTTGTAACTGTTCTGTGGCAGCTTCTGGGCCGGGATCAATGGCCAAGACTCGTTTAGGTTACTGAAACATATGTCACAGAGATGACATATTTTATTGAAGGTCGTACACATCTGATAAATTGGTGATTTTACTAACATGTTAGAATTGGCGCGATTACAAAAAAATGTTACCTCATGTCTCGATTGTAATCTAGGGACATAAAATGGCAATTTATGCACGATTGGTGGACAGTCTATCTTATTATTACACAGCTTATAAAGGAACGTTATCATTATACATTTCCTTCTTACATCTAGACTAATAAAGTTCGAATTCTCAAGTAGAATATGATACGCAATCCCTCGTTCCGGATAATCGCCCTCCTTTTTGTAATAAATGAATTTAAGAAATTTTCTTTGCACTCTTTCTAAGGTGAGATTATAAGTTACATAATAAGGATTCCAAACTAACGCTGCATATTCCAACTTGGATCTTACATAAGCATAATATAATTTGTTTTTTTTTTTTTTTGTTTTGTTTATTTATTAAATTTACAATCTGCTCAATCGAGCAATAGGTAAATGGTGTGATTATAAATTGGCATGGAGGATACTTTTCCAATGAAAAGTTCCTTAATGCAGACAGAAAGTGAAATGTACACTTATATACACAAATGTTTCAACATTTAAAAACGATCTAAATCTAAAGGATGATACCTATTTAGTCTGTGAGTAACGTTACCATTGTTCAAGAGGTTCACTGCGAGAGGGTTGATATGGGTTTCAAGACGAGTGAGGTATTTTGCACTCGCGCACGACACTTCACCTTTAATAGTGTTCACTCGAAGATCACGATGGATTACTTCGTTTCTCACGTACCATGGGGCGTCCGCTAGGGTTCGTAGAGTTTTCGATTGGAACCTTTGTAGGATCTCTAGATTAGAGTTGCTGGTGGTACCCCAGAGTTGCAGTCCGTATGTCCAGATAGGTTTTATTACTGTTTTATATAGTAGGACTTTGTTAGATAGCGTTAATTGGGATTTGCGTCCAAGTAGCCAGTAGAGTTTGGTGACCTTCAGGCCGAGTTGTTTACGCTTGGTAAAAATATGCTTTCTCCAAGTTAATCTTCGATCAAGATGCATGCCTAAGTATTTTACATCATCTGCTTGAGGAATAGGAGCATTATTTAGTGTCACTGGTGGGCATCTTTCCCGTCGGAGTGTAAAAGTAACATGGGTTGACTTAGATTCATTAGCTTTGTTGCGCCAAGTTCGCATCCAGTTTTGAACTCGGTTCAGGGAGATTTGTAAGTTTCGTGAAGCAGTCACTGGGTCTTCGTGAGATGTTAGTATGGCAGTGTCGTCTGCAAATGTGGCTGTTAGCGTATTTTCTGAAGTGGGCAAATCTGCCGTGTAGAGTAAGTACAGGGTGGGTCCCAAGACACTTCCTTGCGGTACTCCCGACTTTATAAGGTGTAATTTCGTGAGCTCCTGCTGGAATTTTACCTGAAAATGCCTGTTGGTCAGATACGATTTTATGAGATGATAATAGTTATGCGGCAGGGTTCTTTTGATTTTGAAAAGCAGTCCCGTGTGCCAGACCTTGTCAAAGGCCTGTGCCACGTCCAAAAATACAGCAGAACAGTACTTCTTGTTTTCAAATGTCTGATTGATTTCGTTTACTATCCTGTGGATCTGCTCTGTGGTGGCATGTTCTTCCCTGAAACCAAACTGATGATCCGGCAGCAATTGTTGCTCTTCAAGTAGAGGTTTTATTCTTTTTAGCATGATCTTTTCGAATAGTTTGGAAATTATTGGCAAAAGACTAATGGGTCTATACGAGGAGGCTTCTTCTGGTGGCTTGCCTGGTTTTGAAATAAGTATAATTTGGGCCACTTTCCATTGTGCAGGATAATAATTTAGACGTACAATAGCGTTGAATATAAACAGTATGAATTTAAGTCCTTGCTTCGGTAATTCCTTCAGAATTTTTCCCGTGATGAGGTCATACCCTGGGGATTTCTTTGGGTTTATTTCGTTGGTAATTGTACGTTTGATCTCAGCTAATGTGACCTTTTTGATTGGTAAACTGAGCTGATCTGGAGCCTCCAGGTATTGTTTTATTTCTTCGTCTTCTTCCGCACTTAGCTCAGCCGGGAAGGGTTGAAATGTGTTCTTCAGGTGCTGTGCAAATGTGTCAGCTTTCTCTTTTTCACTTCTGGCCCAGGCGCCGTCAGCCTTACGGATTGGAGATAGTGACTGATGTGGCTGCTTTAGCTTTCGTGTGGCTTTCCACAGTGAATAGTCTGTTGTTTCGGTGGCAGAGAGGTTTTGCAGGTATTTCTGTATACCTTGATTTTTCAAATCGTGAAGCATTGTTTTCAAGTTTCGTGTTGCTCTGTTGAGTCTGTTCTTGTCGTTTAGGTATCTAGTGTTCTGCCATATTCTACGAAGTCTTCTTTTTTCTGCTATTGCTTTTTTTATCGTCATAGGGAGGGCACCCTGTTTGTCGATCGTATTTAAGTGAGGAGTTGAGTCCCAAGCTGCACTTTGAATTGTATGGTTTAAGTGTTCTACGGCTTCTTCAATATCGTCTGCTGTTTGTAGCGGAACGTCTAGGTTTATTCTTTCATTAACTAAGTCCCTAAAGGTATTCCAGTAGGTTTTTTTGTTGCTGAGTTTAGGGGGTTCCTTTATAGTAAATACGGATGAATATAGTGTGATTAAAATAGGGGAGTGGTCGGAGGACAGATCAAGGCATTGTTCAATTTTCAGGTAGTTTTGAGCTATATTTTTTACGATACCAAAGTCGAGGAGGTCTGGAATCTTTCTCCGATCGGTGGGCCAGTAAGTAGGTAGTCTGGTAGTGAGGTAGTTCAGGTTGTTGTTGTTAAGTGATTTCAATAGCTCTCTTCCCTTGGTGGTAGTTATTCTAGCACCCCATTCTTGGTGCTTGGCATTATAATCTCCGGCGGCAATGAATCTTGCACCCAGAGTGTTAAAAAACCGGGAGTAGTGTTCTTCTTTGATATTATGTCTCGGTGGGCTATAAACCGCTGTAACTGTAAGTGGCCCAGTCCAGTCTTCTACTACGACACTTGTGGCTTGGATGTGCTCTTGGGCATATTTATCGGATTGATAGTGCTTTATAGATTTTTTAACAATAACTGCTGTACCTCCGTGGGCCGTTCCGTCTGGATGTTGGGTGTCGTATATGATGTAATTGGGTATATTTAGGTAGGACCTATTGGTGAAGTGAGTTTCAGATATTAATATTATATCCAGGTTGTGATTAGTAATAAAGGTACGCAGCTCATCGATGTGATTGAACAGGCCGTTGGCGTTCCACTCTGCAATTTTGAGTGTGCGGTCCATTAATGAAGTTTGGAAACAATGGTTGTAAGTAGGTTTAGCATAATTTTCAAATTGTCGGCTAAGTCAAGCATAATTTTTTCTAACCTTTCGAAGTTTGACGTTTGTGCTGTATTTGGATGGGGGATAGATGGAATACCATTTGCTACAATCTGTTTTTTGCACCATTCATGAATTTGATTTAGACTCGCTTGTAACTGTTCTGTGGCAGCTTCTGGGCCGGGATCAATGGCCAAGACTCGTTTAGGTTACTGAAACATATGTCACAGAGATGACATATTTTATTGAAGGTCGTACACATCTGATAAATTGGTGATTTTACTAACATGTTAGAATTGGCGCGATTACAAAAAAATGTTACCTCATGTCTCGATTGTAATCTAGGGACATAAAATGGCAATTTATGCACGATTGGTGGACAGTCTATCTTATTATTACACAGCTTATAAAGGAACGTTATCATTATACATTTCCTTCTTACATCTAGACTAATAAAGTTCGAATTCTCAAGTAGAATATGATACGCAATCCCTCGTTCCGGATAATCGCCCTCCTTTTTGTAATAAATGAATTTAAGAAATTTTCTTTGCACTCTTTCTAAGGTGAGATTATAAGTTACATAATAAGGATTCCAAACTAACGCTGCATATTCCAACTTGGATCTTACATAAGCATAATATAATTGTTGCAAGGCTAGTAAGCTGTTAAATTCGCGGCAATTCCTGACAATACAACCATAAGACCTTGTATTTTCGGATATTATATTTTTAATGTGGCCTTCAAAGGTCAGTTTACTGTCGAAAGTGACACCCAAATCCCTAATAACGGAGCATCGATCAATTGGTTGGCCTTGGACATTATAATTAAATTGAATGTTAACAAATTTCGTACTGAAAGTTACGACTTTGCATTTAGAAACATTTAATAGGAGCTTATTCTCCTCACACCATCCCGGGATTTGTAAAAGATCATTTTATAACTGATGGCAATCCCCAACAGAGTCAATCCTATGAAAGATTTTCAGATGATCTGCAAAACGTAGGTTATTAGAATAGATGCGGTCATACAAGTCATTTATAAATATCAGAAAAAGAAGAGGTCCCATATTCGATCCTTGAGGAACTCCTGATGAAGCTACATATTCATTAAAAACACTGCCATTATATGCTACAACCTGTCTACGATTTGCCAAGTAAGAGGCAATATTCAATATTGGTCCAATATTGTCAAAACGGAGAAATAAATGAAGAAATTTGTCCCACACTGAATTATTGAAAAATGTTAGGTACAATTTAAGGTTTAGCATCATTTAGAAAAGCATCTCTACAAATGTTTTGGCTCCTTCAAATAAATGCAGCCATTTTACTTATTAATGTAATCTTTTGCCATTCTAATTTCAAACACACTATATAATGTGTTTTTTTTTGTGTTATTTCTTAGATATTTTGTGTCCATTAGAATAATCTCATATTTATTTTATTTGTGATATTATCTTGTATTTAATTTTAGTTTACGGTGATATTGTTAAAAACATGCCTACTTTGTACCTTTTGTTGAAAGAAGACGTCAACAGCTTAATGCTGCCTGTCTTCTAACAAGAATAATAATAATAATAATAATAATAATCCTCAGGCATAAACGACATTTAATTATAATGCTGCTTTTCTCCAGTTATTAAAACGCAACACTTACGATTACTCCACTTAAGTTATGCAATACAATGCATGTATAAAAAAACCCGTGTATGAGAGCAGGTAGCAACGATTATTGTGGGAACGGCACAATTTTACCGTCCCTCTATCTGTTGTTAAAACAAGTTCTCGTAAGAGAGATGCAAGCCCCTCAACTGCAGTGCCAGTGTGATTGCCTGATTGCTGATTAAACGCAGTCACAGAGCTGAGCACGAATGCGAATGAGACAGGCGAAGGTTGCATGAGTAAGCGTGCCCGTTGATCCAAGGAGCACCCAACTGCCTCGGTTTGTTCATCGCATGGCCTCAGACCGAGTCACAAGTTGTCAGTTCAGTATGAATATGTTTTAGTATCAGTGCATCACTTGCGCGTACAGGGCGAAATATTCAGTGCTGTCTCGGCCTGTCTCATTCACATGGGTGCTCAAGTCTGTACCCAAATGATGCTTTCTGAATAAATCCAGAATTGTTTTGTCTCTTACCGCTTGGTTACATATTTTGCACTGGGTTACAGTCCAAAATTAACTCAACGTTATTTTATATTTAATGCTGAGTTACGCATTCATTCATACCGCATACTGGTTGAAGCTTTCATATTTCCATATTTTTAAACTTGCTGTAATCTCGTAGTTTTAATGTTATTGAATATAATTTATAGGTATCTGAATCGCCATATGATGAAAGAATTGCTGCAGGATTCCCAACTGTTAATTATGAATTTCCAACAGGCTATCATCAGGATTTTGGAAGTGAAAGATTCAAACTAGCGGAAGGACTGTTTGATCATGCTATGTTAGGGGCAGGATACATTGGTATGTTGTACAATTTATTAACTACAGGTTTTTTTATTATGAGGGTTATTTTGTTTTTCAACATCCGAGTCGTTAGAAATAAGAAAACAAAGCTGAATATGAAACATTTAATAATAATAATATTAATAATAAATGGCTTTATTTGCTTGGATACAGAAAAAAGGTGAAGAAAATGTAGGTACGTCTCTCGGCTATATTGAGATGGTATTTAGCCCGTTACTCAACTCTGCTTGCAGCATAGATAAATAAAGCAAGTCAATAAAGCACAGATCTGGGGTAAATCAGGCAACTGCAAGAAGTTACATCAGAAATTTTAATGCATAACTACATTGGTAAAGCATTGCCGATATTAAATGGAATTACTTCAGAATAAATAGCAATAAGGCAGAGCTCAATTCGTAAATTAGAGTCATAGAAATATCAATTAGCATAAATTAAGAGGTTGGTGCAAAGTAAAGCCAATCAAAAATTCAACAAATCTATCACCAAAGGGTTTATTACATGCGTGTTAAATTAATTTACATGTCAGTATAATTGAATAAGTACAGTTCTATGAACTTTTTAAATAAAGGTAAGAAGGACAGAATGTTCTCAATACAGTGCAAAGAGAGCACAATACTAGATCGAATAAGGCTATCAAAAATGGAACGGTAATATTTGAAGAATGGTGAAAAGCAGACAATTATTATAACATACAAGAAATTCACACAACAGGAAATGAACGAGATTGGTGTTTAAAAAAATGAGTCAGTGAAGTGACATAAGTGAACAGACAATCCAAATAAAATATAGTGAGTGGCGCTATAACCTAGTATAAAGACGAACGTGAACAAACAATAATTTTTGAATTAAGATTTTGTACATTTTTATAAGTTAAAATGTAGTTTATAACTAACTGATTTGTACTTGGTTAACATCCACAATTATGAATTTAGATAGGCAATTGTTGTTAACTACCCGAAGAAAAACAATTGAATACAAATTATTTCATGACAGTCTAATTTGTTTCTCCAGATTAATTGAGTTTTAAGCCATTTACAATTGAAATAAATTAAAAATAATTGTACCATCGTGATCAGGAGTTTGTAGTGCATATGTGAGAATGTGGGTGTGAAAATCCATCACCTAAAAATTATTTTCATCTGCGACCACCTTCCGAACCGCTTTGCCAACGACGAGAAGTTTACGATCATCAGATTTTGAGCACAATTGAGGTCAGGCGTTTGAAATTTTGGTAGCATTACGTGCGCACGCCGTGTAGGAGTACACCGCAGCAGTTCCAGCATCCTAGGGTTTCGCTTCCAGCAGCGAGCATCAGGAGAAGCTGTTCCGAGCCAGTTCCCGCAGCCTAAAAAAGGTCAGGTTAGTGTTGCGAAGCAAATATCCGTGCTAGAGTTTCGAAACTTACGATGAGGAACGAGTCCTATAAGAAGAAGCCGATCCCAGTCTTACAATACTTCAGAGCATGAGGTCCAGAAATTGTAAAAATATAAGTTGAGGTTATGTTTTTTCACATGAAAGGACGCGTTCAAAACAATTGAATTGCCAAGGAAGCCGCGAACGATCTAAAAACAAAACACGACTAGTGACGCTTAATAAAGCGCGAGATTCGAATTACTTGATAATTTGTTCATAGATTTGCCTTTGAATTAACTTGTAAATAAACCAGAAACGAACCGCACGAAAATTCAATTTGTTGATAGTTAAATTGACAGCGTAGTGAGTCTGCGCGTTGCTGCTTTTTAATTTCACAGCCCAGTGGCATAACACGGGAGTTTAAATATGAACATGTCGGTGAACCTAACTTGCAGATTTGAGTCTTCATGCCTACTGAAAGCTAGCCATAAATAACTTTACTTGCATATGTGCGAATTACTATAGGGGGCATAACACTACAATCAATGAACCCATTTATACAATTATTTATTTACTTTTAATCAGTCTTGTACATGATGTAAGTATTAAGCGTATTAAAAATTACAATAGTCCTGTACAATATTTCTATTTAATCACCATTTCGATGAAGGTACTTGTCATACCGTGGCACAAGTTTTTATATGCCCTCCTCAAAGAAGGTTGCTGCCGGTCACTCAGCCAACTGTTTACGTTGATTTTTAGCTTCTTTAAAATTTCTGCACCATTCTTGCACACAGCCAACGCTCTCTTGACAATAAATTTCGACTGCATTATCCCCTTCAGGCAGGGCCGTAGCTACCACCGGGGCAACCGGGGCAGTGCCCCGGGGCCGCCAAACATAGGGGCCTCCGAAGACGGAGGAAGTTTTTTACGAAATTGTCTTTAAAACGTTTTGAACTAAACTTAGCCTGTGTAAACGTTAAATACAGTTTTATATTAAACTCAATGTGAAGTAAATATGTGTTTTGTCTGTTTTAAGTGCCCATTCTTCTATCTTAACAGAAAAAAACACCAAATAGTAACCCTATTAAAAAAGTCTTACTAAATGAAAGTGATGTAGAGGTAAAGGTGAAGACAACATGGGGGCCCCATAATTATTTGTTGCCCCAGGGCCCCCAAGCCTGTAGCTACGGCCCTGCCTTCAGGATTGAAATTTTAGCCAGAAGAAAAAGAATTAATGCTTATAGCGTGCAGTTGAGACTTAGCGGGTGCAGTACACCATAATTCCCTTTGTTCTGGTTGAAAATATAGACCAAAGGGCAAAATTCAGCCGAAACTCATCTCAGATAAGTACAGCTTATGAGTAACGGCTGTTTGCGAGAACGATGCAGAAAGTTTAAAGAAGAAGCTAAAAACTAACGTGAAGAGTTGGCTGACTGACCAGGCGGCAACCTTCGTTGAGGAGGGCATACAAAAACCTGTGCCTTCATCGAAATGGGGATTATCTAGAAATGTAGCTGAGATATGTACTTATATTTTCTATGCAATAAATGTTTCATATTCATTTTTCATTCTTACTGAATCGTATATTCAAATTGCAGCTGCTACAAGTGCAGGTATGTGTGATGTCGATGTAAGGCCGGCTTTATACAGTTCTGTCGTTCTGACTGGTGGCAACTCGTTAGTTCAGGTTTGTGCTGTTGTTTACAATATATTATTAACTTGTTAAATAACGATATTTCACAGGGCTTTAGTGAACGTTTAAGTAAAGATTTATCTTCTCGAACGCCAGGATCAATGAGACTGAAAATGATTGCGGTCAATGGACCAGTGGAACGCAGATTTGGGGCATGGGTTGGTGGTTCTATCCTTGCATCGATAGGAACATTCCAACAGATGTGGATGTCAATGCAAGAGTATCAAGAATCTGGCAAAGCACAAATTGACCGAAAGTGCCCTTAATTTTTTATAGACTGTTCATACGAGTTACATTTTAGAAGTTAGATTTTAATAATAAATTTGTGCATTCAATGACGTTTTTATGTATTACATAGTTCTCTGTGAAAAAATATTTTTGTAGAATTGATATATAATAAATTTCACCTTAGGAATAATTTTTCTGTGTAGTGAAAGATGGATGGGTAGAGTTCGTAAAATATCTAATTAATTTGGGCAACATATATTCAGTTCACGTTGTTTTGGCATAAGTGGAGGCAGGATTTATTTTTTTAATGTTGGACACGCTGTTCTACGTAACACAATTTTGCATCACTGCGAACGTATTTACCATTTTGCTGAATTTCCCGCGACCATACACAACATTAAAACGAGATGGTATTATTTGATCAAGTCTGCTAAAAATTATCAAAATTGGGTGATTCATCAGGTTATTCCTGCTTTGGGCAAGGCTTGTGTTAAATTAGATTAAAAATGTGTGAGAATTTTTCTATTGCAAACTAAGTAAAACTGAAAAAATGCACTAGACATTGACGCTATGTATAACCTCAAACTTCGAAAAACATAACCTAATTAATTGGCTTTACTGCCAACTTAAATGCCAAATTTCCATGTGCTCATATTATGCCAAACGTGAACGGAATATATAATTTGCACTACTGTTTATACGAAAGAAGGATGTTATTATTTGACGACCAGTTGTTACAAGTTGCTAACAGAAATGCAAGGAATTACCATTAATCTCATTTTATGGAATAAAGTTACTCTCAAAGATTGACTTAAGATGATATGTAGTTGTTACGATAGCAGTTTTATAATTTTCAAGATATCAATTTATAGATATTTAAATGTTGCAATGTCATTTAGGAGTAGTAAAAGATATTTAAAGTAAAGAATTCGAATATCAATTCATTTTTGTGTACAAATCAAATGAACGCAATAAAAATGATTCCGTTAATATAGAAAGAGGAAGAATTAAAAAAAATTAAAATTTGCTCAGACTCATACGCTCAGTGCACCATAATGAGTTCAGAGACAGACCCCTTTGATTCAGAGCAATGCTGAAGCATGAAGTAAAACAAATTACGGGGGAGCATATTGTATGATTTATAAAATTGTAGCGTATGAGATTCGAGCAAGATGACTATGAGGATAATCACTGAGTGGAGATCCACAGAAACCAGAAGATGAGGTAAACCAAAATGATACTAAATGGTTGTGAAATACAAAAGATTTGTTTTAATAAATATTACATGTTACAAATACTTGTGTAGTGTAATAGAAAGTAACATTAAATTAAAAACATTTCATGTATAATAGTGTTTCAAAAAGTGTTTACGTTGATTTTAATGTTTGAACTGTTAGCACTACACCTTTTTCATTTGTAGTTCAGAAAGTGTAACGTGTAATTCAGATTAATAATTGTAATTCAGAGATCGTCAAACTGAAGCCCCGCAAGGATCCCCACCTTCCCTCATTGTATCGCCCTTCTCAATGTTCTGGGCTAAACCTGTGAAAAGATCCTTGTGTTCAGGCTTCGACAATTTCTAGAGGATCAGAACGTCATCCCCGACTTCCAATATGGCTTTCATCTTCAATATAGCACCACCAACCTTCTGCTTCAGCTCCATACTGACGCTACTCTTGCCATCAACTCCCGTCAATGCCTCCTTGCCGTCATGCTGAACTCTGAGAGAGCTTTTGACTCAGTCTGGCATGCCGGTCTGCTGAAAAAGCTTTTGGACTTTCACGTCCATCCTTTCTTTGTTCGCATCATCAATGGTTATCTATCCTCTCGCCAACACCAGGTCACAGTCCGTGGAAAAACGTCAAGACCGTTCTCCCCCAGAGTCGGGGTTCCTCAAGGCTCGATTCTCGCCCTTCTGCTCTTCATCACCTTCTGCGCTGACATTCCTTCCCGTCCAACTTTTTCAGTACGCAGATGACACCGCCATCTGGGTCAAAGCCATCAGCAGCGCCCATGCCTCCAACCTTCAGTCCCCGTCACTTCTAAGCCTCGAATGCTGGTTTCAGGGCTGGAGAATCAAACTCAACCCGAACAAAACCCAGGCTATCTTGTTCAAAAACCCACATCACCACAGCAGACCTTTACTGGACCCCAACAACGTCGCCTTGACACTATGGAACTCTATGCTAGAGATCTCCACTTCAGTCAATATATTAAGTTTAAAAGTTTTTTTGTAAACATAAAATATCCTAAGTTTAAACTAAAATGAAATGTTAAGTCCAAATATTTTATGTACAAAGCCGAAGAGGGGTAGTCCCCTAAACGGCAGTAGGTTAGGTTTATTATAATTAACTATTGTATAGACTTAACCGCGCTGGTGGCCTAGTGATAAGAGTGACAGACTAGTAATCACAGCGATCAGCGGTCCCGGGTTCAAACTCGGGGGAGGCAAGAGTTTACGAATAAAAGCGTACAATATCAGTCCTTCTCAGGACTAACCAGGAACACCTGAAGACGGGAGTAGATCAAAACTCCCGAAACGTCATGTGATATACACTCTAAGCATCCTAACTGAATAAACTTTGAAAATTCAAACTCAATTCGGGAGTGCTGCGTTTCACTGGTGATTTGGTGAAGAGCATATCTTTGGCCAACTTTGTCGTGTTAGTTTCTCTCCAAGGCTACTAACAATGACAGCTTAGCTGTCGAAATACGTATTTAGCAGTTGTTAAATATTTGTGTGGTGAGGGGTTTTTAAAGAATTGTGTCGGATTTAAACCATAGGTTCCAGCAGTCTTTTAACCATAACATAGGTATATAACAAATTGGAAATTCGTAATTTCTTCCTAGAAAGCTTTAACTTCAATGTAATTAATTTAAATTCTACAAAATTGGAAATGTTACAGCAGAATATAACATGTATGATTTGTATTTCACTACACACCATCACCATGATTGGGAGATCGCTTCTACTTGCCCTGAAACTTATTTTGCTCATAATTTCAATTCAGTTGAAATCAAGTGCTCCTTCATAACTCAGCGATAACTTTGTTGATTTCATGTAAAGTACTATAATTATTAAAGATATGGCAAAAGTTTATTAAGAAAGTTTGCTGGAAATATTCTCAAGTACTAGTACAGTCTACATTTGTATATTTCTAGCAAGTTTCCTCAATAAACTGTTGCCGCCATATCTGTAATAAATAATAATTATTATAGTACTTTTCATAAAACCGAAAAAGTTATTGCCGAGTTATCAAGCAGTACTTCACTGCAACTGAATTGAAGTTATGGGCAAAATAAGTTTCATGGTAAGCAGGAACGGATTCCCAATTATGAAAGTAAAATTCCAACATTTTTGTGTTCTCATACGTATGTTAAACTCAATCGGGGAACACGCTGTTTATAAATATTAGAATACGATATCACTGATATTCTGGTAATATTACACACAGCCACAGCCAATGAAAAATCTTGGGGACTACGCGACCACGTAATATGTATAGGCAACCCATTTAGCAGTGTGTCAACTACGTTACAATCAAATATGGAGGGAGAAATAATCAATTGAACGCGCAATAATTGGACGCGCCTGCAACTGGACGCCTTTGTAATTAACACAAGGTTTGTAAAAAATAAGTATACAGTGTGGGTGAGTTTTTATTACACACTACCTAATTTCGCCACTCTTAAGCTATTTGAAAAATTGAAAAACTAATTTTAAACAGGTTTCTGCGCTTCTACCAACTGTCTACAATAGAAGGCTGTCACAAAACAAAAGAGCAGTGATTTCTAAAATTATTTTTTTAGATGGAACACCTTAGGCCCACCGCCCACGGTGCGACTGTTTTGAGACAAAGGTTGCAAATCAGTTGATCTTGCAACTCCTTTGTAACCTCGGCAACGTGTAGTAGTGTGGAACCGCACACGAGTCGATTCGAATGAAACTAGTTTGCAATCAGTCAAAATCAGTTGTACGCGACCATTGTTCCGCGGTCGCAGTTGTGTTGCAGTTAGAAGTTGTCCAGTTTTCAAGGGGTTTACCACGTGGTTATTTTATTTATTTCAAAATGAGTGAGCAAGACATTCGATAAAAAGCTATAAACTTTCTACCTGTTTGAGACAGTTCCTGTGTTGCTACAAATAGTCTAGAATTCAGAGTTCCCCTTATGTATGGATGGACCCAGTACTCCCTTTGTGTCCTGCGTTGTCTGCGGTATCGATAATAATCAATCATGTCTTCCTCATCTGATTCAGAATTTAACATTGTAAAAATTATTAATTGCACTGCTATGCCAACTAATTGAAACTGTTTCATAGTGAGTCGTATCCGTGTGCGTGCAGAAGTTTCATATTAGTTGTAAACTGGTTGCAGAGTAAACTAGTTTACAACCTTTGTCTCAAAACAGTCGCACCGTGGGCGGTGGGCCTTAGTGTATATTTTTACCGCCATTTTTATTTTTTATTTAAGTATTTAAGTAGTAAATAAAAGGTCGTAAAAGGAAAAAGGGGTATGATCAAAATTAGGCTGTTCAACGCGACTTTGTTTGAAATGTAGTAATATTTGTTTTTTTTTCTTGTGTTCTTGTTATTTTGTACACATACGTAGTTTTTTACGTAGCTTCGAATTTTATAAACGAAAGTACGTCATTCTATTTACAATTTCAAAGTTACCCCCTACCCCTCAAAATAGAGAAGGGGAATTTAAAACATACGTTTAAATATGTCCCCCCATCTCCCTATTACCTCACCAAAATTTAATAAAAATAGTTGAAACCGTTTTCGAGATATTGCCTTGCAACATTTTAAAAAACTCGCCTAATATATTAAAAAATATTTTGTTTTCGAAAATTGCCTTGCACAGCCTGTTTTTCATAATTTTGTTTTACTTTACGACATTATGTATCACTGAAAAAATGGTGTTATACTAAGAAATTAATAGGCTTTCCAATTATCCAAAAAATATACGGTGTCCCAAAATCATTGTAGTAATCGTGGTCCTTTTGTTTTCAAAATTACAACATTTTACTGTAGACGGTTGAAAAGAGTGTAAAATAGCTATTTATGCAACAAGTGCTAAAAGTTGCATAAACGACTTTTAGCACGCGTTGCATACAATATTTTATCTACTACCTTAATTTTACTGTTATTAATCCATAAATATCGATTTAACAAAGGTTTTGCATCTACGACACTTCTAATTTATGTCATAATAAACAGTAGGCCATGCCGCTCGGGCGAATGACAGTAGTCAAGGTCAGTTACGAAATGTAATTATGAATACTCCACATCTGACTGTATTCATTACATAACGCTTTAATTATTTCAAAAACACTTTACCTGTAACGCAAGAAGCAACTAGAATAACTTTAGAACTTCATATCCAGTTCGAAATTGTAGTTTTATAACCTCACTTCACTTTTAGCACATGGGCTAAAAGTAAATAGCTGATTTCTTTAACCACGGTAAACTATAAAACATCACTTTTAGTGAAACAAGCTAGCGCTAAAAGGCCTACTTTTAGTGGTGGTCGTAGATAAAATTATTTAAAATTAGTTTTTAAAATTTTCAAATAGCGTGAGAGTGACGAAATTAATTAGTGTGCAATGAATATCCATCTTCCCTGTATATGATAAAAATCGCTACAAAAGTTAAAAAATAAAGTTTCCATTAGACTAATGAACCTCGCAGATTGTTCAACATGTTTCCAAAAATACCCCATTAAAGTAAACTTTTAAAAATAGTCAAGTCAAGACTGTCATTAGGTTAATTATTAAAATGATGGTTTTGCTTTCGGGGAATTTTTTCGCCCATTTTTCCATATCTCATTATACAAATAATAGTGCTACTTTCTAGAAAGCTTGTTTTATTTTTCAAAGATGCGTTCAATTGTCGCGCGCCTGCAAAAGTCGCGCGTTCATCGACGATTAGTAAGCTATTAATTTTGAAGACTAATCTGAATACAGATACTCAATATTTATCTAAAAGACAGTTAATTCTGACAGATGTACCTTAAGTTTAAAGACCCGTCATATGATTTACCATACAATTTAAGCGATTGATGTTAACAAGCATAGAAAAATCGACATAATGTTAGTGTATGGTGAATGAGGTTGAAATAACATGTGAGCAAACGAAAATGAAATCAAGCTTGGCTTTGAAATATTTGTTTATGTTGGTGGCACTGTAAGTATATATCAAACTCGAGGTTAGCAGGTTAAGTTTTGCGTCAGTTTTGACACAGACTGATGCAAAATCTAACCTGCTAACCTCGAATTTGACATAGACCCAAACAAATATTTCAAAGCCAAGCTTGATTTCATTTTCGTTTGCTCACATGTTACAAGCAGAGCACCGTCTAATAGCAAGTTCTGTCAATTATATTAAACAAGCAAACCGCACGCTACGCGCTGCGAGTCTTGAATCGGCGCGCACGTGAAATAGGATACGAGAAAGGTCAAGCTCCGAGCCGAGCGCTAAGATAAGAAAAACAAAACCTAAACAAATATAAACATCTGTGAAGCCGGAATGTGAGATTTTATTTTGTGCCACAGACACACAGACAAACACACATTAAAGAAAATTATATTATATATATTATACGTAGGAGTTTTAGTAACAATACCTTTAATCATGTACTGCAATGATATCTGTACGTTGGGTTGCAGTCTCAAAAAGACTTCTTCTAGTCTATTATTTTATTCTATTATACAATACATATAGTGTTTAAAAGAGGTGGTCCAGTTCCTTGGTCTTCGAGATCAGCTGACTTAACACCCCTCGATTGCTTTTTGAAGAGGCATATGAAGTTAACAGTTTCTACAGAAAAATCTTGCAATGCGAATGAACTTGTGTACTGAATTATGGATGATGCAGCGCAAAAAGGAAAATTCTCTTGACATTATTGTAATTTAGAGCGAGCTGAATTTTATGCAATTCCAGACTTTGCATTGAAGCTGTAGGACATCATTTTGAACATAATTTGAGAATATATTATTTTAAATAAACAAGTTAAATAAATTTCTTTATCTACTCCAGTGGGATAAGTAACTAATTACGTCACTCATTTGACACTATTTCAGTTAGGTAATGAAGTCATTACACCACTCAGTTATGTAATGGTTTCATTACGCAACTGAGTTGTGTAATGACTTTATTACGTAACTGAAATAGTATCAAATGAATGACATAATGACATTTGCCTACTAAAATGTTTTTGAAAATGACAGATCTGACATTTCTCTTAATGCACTTTTCTCAATTTTAGGCAGTCGTAGATAAAATTTTGTACAATACATGTGTGATAATGCATAATTAATATACTTGTGTGCTTACATAACTCGTGCTACGCACTCGTTTGTAACTTACACACACGTATATTAATGATGCTGTTATCCAACTTGTATAGTAAATAACTATTATCCACTCCAGTGGGATAAGTAACTCATTACGTCACTCATTTGATACTATTTCCGTTAGGTAATGAAGCTCATTACTCCACTCAGTTATGTAATGGTTTCATTACGCAACTGAGTTGTGTAATGATTTCATTACCTAACTGAAATAGTGTTAAATGAATGACATAATGACATTTGCCTACTAAAATATTTTTGAAAATGACAGAGATGACATTTCTCTTAATGCACTTTTCTCAATTTTAGGCAGTCGTAGATAAAATTTTGTACAATACATGTGTGATAATGCATAATTAATATACTTGTGTGCTTACATAACTCGTGCTACGCACTCGTTTGTAACTTACACACACGTATATTAGTGATGCTGTTATCCAACTTGTATAGTAAATAACTATTATCCACTCCAGTGGGATAAGTAACTCATTACGTCACTCATTTGACACTATTTCCGTTAGGTAATGAAGCTCATTACTCCACTCAGTTATGTAATGGTTTCATTACCCAACTGAGTTGTGTAATGATTTCATTACCTAACTGAAATAGTGTTAAATGAATGACATAATGACATTTGCCTACTAAAATATTTTTGAAAATGACAGAGTTGACATTTCTCTTAATGCACTTTTCATTTTAGTCAGTCGTAGATAAAATTTTGTACAATACATGTGTGATAATGCTTCATTAATATACTTGTGTGCTTATATAACTCGTGCTACACACTCGTTTGTAACTTACACACACGTATATTAATGATGCTCTTATCCCACTTGTATAGTAAATAACTGTTTTGTAATTCAGTACTTCAACTGTCAGTAATTGTAGTTCTGTTAGGAAGTATAGTCGGGCATGTGTTTATGAAATAGTTTTAACTTGAAAATAACTTTACTAATATACTCGAGTCATGGTACATTAGAAATTTTCTAGATCAATTAAACATTTTAAAAGAAGTGGAAACAATGATTTCGGTTTCCGGTTTCTGCAGGGACTCGTTTTGATAAAAATAGCACTACACTTTAATCATACTTAAAAATAAACAAGTTCTGTTTAAACTGGTTTTGAATTTCAATACGGGCGCCTAAGAAAACGAAAACATCGTTGCTTACCTATTTTGCAATGATCTTTCTTTTTAATATTTGAATTTTGTTTGTTATCAAAAATACTTTCCACATAAGCTGGTTAAAATATTTACTCTATGTAATGTCAGATTGATTTAACCTAAAAATGAATGATTATGTACTTTTCCATTTTATTAAATAGCCCGGTGTGCCAATTACGTTTTGTTAAGTAATTTTATATACAAGCTCAGTAAATATTTTTTTAAAACGTGAAACTTTTTTACTCAGGTTAGGACATGCATTTATAATTGTGATAGATTTATAGCAACTTAATACCGGTTATGTAGTGTGATGATTGTAGATCAGGACTGCTGACTTATTGCTAAAAGTTAATTTCTAGATAGAAAAGTATTTATGGATAGAAAAACTATCTAATTATTAAAAAATACAAGGGTGAAGTTAAGCAGAAAGTAACAGATAAACTATTTAGAAATGTATTAAGAAATTAGATATAAAATTCAAATCAGCAAATACATTTAATATTCAAAATAAGGTTCTAAAATATAAATTAAAATTATTATCTTTGGGGTATATGAAGGATTGTTGATGTTAACAGAAATCAATTAATAATTAAAAAGTAATTAATAATTATCAAAAACTATAAGTTAGTTTGAAGAAATATGAAAGTTCTAATCTAAATTTATATTTGAATAGGTTAAGTGTAAGATTATCAGAACAAAAATATACTGTATGTAGTTAAAAATAATCCAGGATGTTAGTTTTAAAACATTTTGTACAAATTGACGATTACTAAAGTGAAATTTTAATTAATAATAACTGATTTTTGATTTGAAAAATGTACACATAAACCATTTGTATCGACAAAAATAATGAATAAAACGCTTTTATCATTAATAATTTATTTATGGATTGATTAACAAGGGTGCAAAGGACAAAATTTGATAACATAAAGTGAATATGTGAGAATTTTAAAATAAAAACAAACTATAACATGGAGAAGAAGACCATTTAACTAATTAAATAAGAAGTGAGAATATTGGAATTGGTGAGGTGAATTAATTTGTACCTGAGCGATTGAAGGAGCTGCGTTTCAAGTTGCTGTCAAGGCGTAGACATCTGTAACTGGTTTGAATGGGTATGCATTTCATGAAGTTATTATTGGAGTACATAAAAGTGTGAGTGCTGGTTGGATTCCATACGAGTCTCAGTTAAGGTAGATACATCTATGATGGGGTTTTGAATTGGGTACGCTGTCGCAAAGTCATCATTAAAGAAACATCTCTGGATTGGAGTTAAGTGGTTGAATTTCATGAGAGTTCCTGTAACGAGGAAGGCATCTTGGAATTGCTGTTGGATGTGCTATAAAGGATTTACCATCTGGGAGAGCTGATTAGTTTTTGGAATTGGTGTGTAAGACTTCAATAGTGTTCTATCCATTGTGAAGCTGTAGCTTCAAACGGAAGTAGGGATTTTGGTTGGACATAAGTGGCAGAATAAGCTGGTTGCATCTGTACGACTCGACAAGAGAATTGTAACAATTTAATTAAGGGAAGATAACCATTAAGCAATTTCAACATTGAAATAATAATTTACGTTTATTAACATTTTTAAACTAACATGTATTGTGTGGATATGAATTCAGCTTATATGTCATATTAATTGTCTGACAGTGGCATTTGAGAGTTATCAAATAATTCTGACATAACTTTTCATTAAAACAAACCATTCTTATAAATATTTTGATAGTTTTTTTAAAGCAAGAACCTATCTGAGTTTTAAGAGAGATTGTTCTATTACTTGAGCTAGTAAATCAAATAAATAATTTGATTAAATAAATTTGAATTGGGGCAAATATCATATTTAAAATATTCTGAATTAAATAAACAAGAATAGCTTAATAGTGCAACAGCTCTTACATAAATATTGGCGTGCAACATAGGGTCAATACTATATCAGTAGATTTCTTTAATATAAAGTGTACTTTGACGGTTTATATAAATCAATAATTCAGTATACGCTCGTGGATAGCATTTCTCAGCTTATTACACTTAGCTAATAATTAGGTATTATATGGTTTAATCTGGTCTTTCAGAAGCATTTTAATCTAGTCCGCCATATACAACATTGGTCTAACCTTTTTTATGACAATTTCTGCTATTTAGAAGTTCTCTACTATAGCTAAGGGAAGAACTTCTACAAGTTTGCTGCAACTCCTTCTATTATTTGCATCATATCCAAGGACGCGAAGACTCCAATTTTCAGGTACCTGCCAAATGACCAAGATATTTATTAAAATTCACTTTAATAGGCAATTATTCAATTATTTATGACTGAATACAATATAATTTAATGGATCATACGAAAAATGTGTGTATTTCCATTCCTTATGGAAATACATTGTTTGCTAAGCACCCAGGCTAGTTACTATCATATTCTTAGTTACTGTCTAAATTTTACCATCTCTTAAATTAAATTGACGTAATTAAACATCCATATATATATAATAGACTTGTCCGGGACGCGTAAAGCCAGAACACACCATTTTACAGCTCAATGTTTTAAAAGGCAGTGCTATATCGTGGTGTGGTTTGTTGGATATTAATACCCCATTATAACTCGACAAACCACACCGTGGTGCAGCACGACACAACACGCACCCACTCTGCGATATCTATTGCAAATTATGCTGATGGAATAACTTCTGACCGTTACGTTTTACGTTACATTTTTGTCAGTCCACTTCTCTCGTAATTGTAGTGCATATACATGCTAAATAAAATGATGGAGGTGCAATCATTGTTAAAAAACTTTCGCTGTTACAAAAGCGAGATAGAAGTTTTAAAAATAAATGTTGATAGCACAGGTTTAGAGCAAAATTTTAATGTTACCATACAGTGCAGTTTAGTGGGTGATAGTCCAAAAGAAGCTTGTAAGAATTGGATTGCTGAATTTGGCAATGTCTACATGGAGAAGAAATTCCTTCAGAATGGAGAGAGGCATTTATAAGTTCCATACATAAAAAAGAACATAAGAAAGATTGCACCAATTATAGAGGGATAAGTGTAACCAGTTCTATAGGCCGACTGTACGGACGCATAATAAAAACACGATTGGAAATGGAAGTAGAACAAATTGAGGAACAAAGCGGATTCCGTGCAGGGAGATCCTGCATAGATAATATTTTCTGTTTAGCACAATTATCAGAAAAGACAATAGCCCATAATAGGGAAATACATTTAATATTTATCGATATTAAGAAGGCTTACGACAGCGTGCCAATTAATAAGTTATGGGAAGTTCTCGAAAAAAGTAAAACAAAGAGAGTGTATGTGAATGCAGTTAAACAACTCTACAAAAACAACACGAGCAGGGTAAAAATGAGTAATACACTTTCACAAAATTTGTCTGTTCCAAAGGTTTAAGACAAGGGTGTTCTATATCGCCCACTTTATTTAAAATATATATATACAACAAGCATTGCACAATTGGACCAAAAAGTGTCAAGGAATGGGTATACCGATAGGAGACGACATCTTGCATACATTACTCTTTGCGGATGATCAGATTATTACCGCGGGTGACCTAGAAGACAGTGAATACATGGTACGAAAATTAACAGATGAGTATAATAAATGGGGTCTACAAATTAACCTGGATAAGACAAAATATATGGTAGTAGGTGGTCAAAACAGAGATATACATACAGACAAGGGCATTATAAGAGCCTGCACAGAATATAAATATCTGGGTGTCACAATAACGAACGAAGGAGTAAGGGACAAGGACATTCTGAATAAAGTGGCTCAGGGAACTAGAACGATTCAGTTGCTTAACCCAATCTTGTGGAGTAAGAAGATAACAAAACAACAAAAAAGATGTTATATAAAACGATTGTGCAAAGTATATCAACATACGGTTCAGAAGTATGGACGATAAATAAAAAATGTGAACGACGACTAAAATCGCTTGAAATGAATTACTGGAGAAGGAGCTGCGGAGTATCCCGTTTGGAGAGAATACGCAATGAAGAAATTCTAGAACGTATGGATGTACAGGAATCAATTATCAACGTAATTGAACAAAAACAATTGCTCTGGTATGGACACCTTAGAAGAATGCTCGACACAAGATGGCCTCAAAGAATATACGAATGGGTTCCATGGCAAAAAAGGAAAAAAGGAAGACCACGTACGCGATGGAAAGACAAGGTGGCAATAGCGATGCGATCAAGAAATCTGGAGGACGGTGATTGGGAAGATCGCAAAATGTGGCGTCTAAGAAGCGAAAAGCGGCAATAAGGCCGTAAAAATTCGCATATATATATATATATATATATATATATATATATATAATTTGGCAAGGCAACACACACTAATTGGATTGTAAGGCGAACCTGTCCATCTCCGAAGAGGCACGCGTTTCGGATTTGTTATGACTGTCCACATAGTAATTACCAGAAACGGAAAGAAACTGCAAAGTACACAATGGAACGAAATAGAAATTGTACTGCTGGGGTGAAGATGGTGGTAAAGAAAACTAATTGCAATACTGTAAAAAATTACCCGCTATTGAAAAAAGGTCTTAACACACTTATAACGGTACGTTGTCTTACATTTATTACAGTAAATTTTAATATTGACAATCTTGCTTTTATATAAATTAACTTTAAACATAGTCACGACGTCGAAGTTGCCGAAGCTTTTAGCTACTTGCGCATGGATAAGAGTACCGAAGAGTACTACATAAAATATTTTAAGGATAGAATGACTCCTAGTGCTGCAAGAATATATCACGAAATTTGTCTTATGCAATCAGAATTGGACGAAAAAAATATTCCATTCATTCTTGCAGATGCACAAAAGAATCCTCGAGAAAGGCAAGTCAAGTATTTGTACAAGTGGAGGTAATTACTTACATGTTTTTAGTCTTTAGTGCAAACGTTTACATACCAATCATTAATATTTTAGGCAAGAAAATTATGGGGACAGAACCGAAAAGAGTGTAGTATCAGTTATTATAGAAAAGCAAGCAGAATGTTCTAGTAAAGGTATAGACATTCATGTTCAAGAAAATCCTCTTATAATTACTGTTGTTACACCAACCATGAAGAGGGTGGCAAGGCGCTCCTTTGCAAATGAAGTAGCATTTGTTGATTCAAGCGGTTCGTGTGATCAAACCAACACGTGTATTAACTTCTTATTTACTGCGAGTAAAATAGGAGCAATTCCTTTAGCTGTAGTACTACACACGGCACAAACGGAAGGGAATTATACACTTGCATTTGCTACTGTTAAAGATATATTTCATAAAATTGGACTATCAGATGAAGATTTTCCGCGAGTATTTTTAACAGATGTTAGCCAAGCTGAAAGAAGTGCGCTAAGGTCAGTGTTTCCATCGTCTGTTCTTTTGCTTTGCACTTTTCACATGTGTGAAGCATTTTGGGGGTGGTTGTGGGATTCCAAACATAATATTCACAAAAATAGTAGAAAAGCAATAATGCTTCAATTTCAAGAATTGATGTACGCTAAAACTGTAGAAGATTGCGAAGAGTTATTTTTAAGTTTGATAAAATATTTAGAGAAAGCCCAATATAGAAATTTAAAACACCATCTAGAAAATTTATGGAGCCGACGTAAAGAATGATGTTTATGTTACCGTACGAAAATAATAACCCGTGGAAATAATACTAACAACTATGCAGAGGCATCGATAGGGATCTTTAAAGATATAGTTTTGCAACGTTGTCGTGTTTTTAATGCATGTGAGTAGTATAGGGATACCTTGATTTTGATAGCTGTCAATCAAATTTTGATTCGCGGTTTAATTCGCGGTTTTCGCGGATTTATTCGCGGATTTCGCGGAATTTTCGCGGATTGACCCAATTAATTTCGCGGTTTGATCTAATTAATCACATATGAAGTTTGATATGTAATTTACATATGTGCTACTGATTAAATTACGCATTAGCTTCCGACATTTTTAATTTGCTTCCGGAATTACGCGGCGGCGCGCATGAATGGATTAACCAGAGTTCCATTAACCCTACTTACTATAGGAAATTTTTCAGATTTTTTTTCTAAGTTTAATTTTTTGAATTTAAATCTCCCGGGTGTCTGCCATCTTGGTTTTCTGCGCGCGCACTTCTCACAGGTGTCGTTTTTAATTTTGAATTTTCGCGGAAATATTTGAATTTCAAACTCCTAAATCTTCCGTCTCCCTCATCGAAGCTGCTCTCTCTCTCTCTCATGCACGGAGGCCATTTTAATTTCGCGCGAATATTTGAATTTCAAATTTGTTCAGATTTTTTTTCTAAGTCCCTGTTTTGGTAGATTTATCTCTCTCTCTCTTCTGCTCTGGTTGTCTCTCTCTTGCAGTCACAGGATGGATGTTTAATTTTAAAAAAATCTCTGGCGGACTTGCATTTGAACCCTCTACGTTTGCATACAAATTGGGCTCACATCGATCGATGCCGCTAGACCACGGAGCGCTACGGGATTTAAAGGGTTTGAACAAAACGTCATTTCACAGCTCTGCAGTCACGCCGCTCGAATTTTAAACAACTTATTTTTTCGAAAATTTAAATTGTAAGAACTGAAATGTGCAGCTTGATGTGATTAAAGGTAGATGCAATTTTTAAAAAATTGATTTCGCGCGTGATTTCGTCATAATTAATAATTTTATTTTTATCGTTAGGCCGGGTGTTACAAACAGCCAGTGAAAGTTTGCACTTCGGATTCTGCGAATATAGTCCTGAAATAGTTTAAAAATATACTCAAAAATTAATTACTTATTTTATATAGCGAGATCATAATTACGCGGCGGTTATTTTCAATTTTCAACATAAAATGTGTAATTATTCGCAATGGTTTTTGCCCCGGACGTGTTTTCAGTTAACTTGATTGTTAGAACAGACAATGGAATTTGCTATGATATCACCGACTCTGCAGAACTTTCTTTTCGTCATCCTCAAATGGCCTAACAGGTCGTTGCCTGTCGGTCACAATTATATATATCAGCAATAACATGAACAAGAAGATATACGTATTGCTTAAGTAAGAAAGAGATAAACATAGTAGCAAGTATTGGAGAAGGCTTGACTAATTTTAATTATGACATTTGTCAACTAAACATGCCTACTAATATAATTTTTTGTATGGCTATCTTTTTCTTACTCATATAGATAAGAAAGGGTGGTGCGTTGCTTTCAGCTACCGTGTTCCGAATATATCCGAGTCTTATTGTATAAGAATGGTTGTCCCCATAAATTTGAATAAAAACAGACAATTTCGTTGAAAAAATAGCTTTTCAATATCGTTTGCAAATAAAACAAGGGATACTTGTAAAAATATAAATCAAACCATTTTTCTTGTAAAAAATTTACGAAAAGAGACGCATGTGTTGATGACAAATTAAAATAAATTTGAATAAAAGCACGCAAAATTACGAAAATACGTATGTGTTGACTCCCAAAGTAACAAAATTTGAATAAAAACGCACAATTTTGTTGAAAATCTTTAGAAAGCGACTTTATAGTACCGAAAAATGATGTAAATACAGTTTTTAAGAGTTATTTCTAAGCATAATTTTGCAAACGTTTAACAAATAAACCGTAATTTTTTAAAGTACATCACACAATTATGAAATCGTAGCTCAATTTATATGAATTTTCGATACTTTGTATGTGAAAAAATAGCTTCAAATACTAATATTTGAATAAAAACATGCAATTTCCAAAGCATTTCGTTTAAAATTTTAGAAAATCGACATCATCTCCCATGAAAATTTATAAAAATCGGCATCTTGTCACATTAAATTCTGCAAAAACGACAAAAAACAATATTTTTATACAACTTTCATTGACAAAATAGTAAAATTTTACAAAAATACGTCTGTGTTGACGACAAATTGAAATAAATTTGAATAAAAGCACGCAAAAATTACGAATAGACGTATGTGTTGACGACAAATTAAAATAAATTTGAATAAAACACGCAATTTCATTGAAAAATCTACTACCACCTACATTTCGATAAACAAAACTTCAGTTATGTGGGCTCTTTGTGCGTTTTTATTACAAAAATTCTTGTACAATTTACTAAATATACATGTGATTACGACAAATCACGCAATCATACAGCATCTCACATAAATTTTCACAAAATCGACATCATGTCACATAAATTATACAAAAACTGTCATCATATCACTTGAAATTATACAAAAAACGACATTTTCATTCAACACACGATGAAAATTGAACAAAAATCACCCAATCATACAGCATCTCACATAAATTTTCACAAAAATCGACATCATGTTACATAAATTATACAAAAACTGTCATCATGTCACTTGAAATTATACAAAAAACGACATCTTTATTCAACACACGATGAAAATTGAACAAAAATCACGCAATCACACATCATCTCACATAAATTTACACAAAAATCGACATCATGTCACATAAATTATACAAAAACTGCCATCATGTCACTTGAAATTATACAAAAAACGACATTTTTACTAAACACACGACGAAAATTGAACAAAAATAACGCAATTACACGCCATCTCACATAAATGTTTACAAAAATCGACATCATGTTACATAAACTATGCATAATTTTGCAAATGTTTTACACTTTTTATAAAATGCATCGCTCAAAATTAAAAGAAATAGCAATTTCGTTGAAAAAATCTTTTACCACAAGCATTTCGATAAACAAAATTAACATAAACTTGAATAAAACACACAATTTCGTTGAAAAATTTGCAAATGTTTTACACTTTTTATAAAATGTATCGTACAAAATTAAAAGAAATCACAATTTTCTAAATTATATCACGCCATTATGAAATCGTAGATTGATTTTTTGAAATTTTACACTTTGTAACTGTAAAATTACTTCAAATACTAATATTTTAGCTTTAGATTTTGTAATTATTGCAGATTCGTGAAAAACAAAAGCAGAGTAGAAATAAAAAACACAAACACTTTGTAATAAACAAATATATTGTTCTTATTTCGTATAATACGAAGGAGGCGTTTCCTTATCGGCGTTCTTCTGACTGAACCTTTTTGATGTGGACTTGGATGAGTAGCTGGTGTTTTTAATTTATATTCTAAATCGGACTCGCAGTTATCAGTTTCCATTTCGGTTTTTCCTGTAGTACCAGTCGGGGTTGGCTTCTTTTGCTGTTTAGGTTTAGCTAGCAGCACATTAGCAACGTTGAGGTCTTTCATGTAATCAGCAAACTGTAGGCGTCCGGGTGGATTAATAGTTTTTCGAGGCCGCAGAGTGTCGTGAATTAAATCGACTATGTTAGACGCCGGTAAAATTTCACCCTTTATAGTAACGGTACCCTTGTGATCCCAACTCACATCGCTTGAGGTACTCAAAATTCGTAGGAAAACTTCAGCTTTTTTCTTAAAAGTTTTGGGAAGTGTAGATAAAATAACGGCATTTGATAGGCCGCACCAGGTAACAGAGTATAATGGTTTAAAACGTGTTAGTGCGGCATCAGTCGGGCCTCTGCTTTTATAAAATTTTAAAATAAAAAGGGATGGAGACATTGCGTACGTCACATCGCAGACAGGTTGGCTCTTGTAAAATTCAGCGATGACGCGTCACGACAAATAATAAAACGGCAGCTGAGGGTCAAGTCTTTCGATAAAATATATATCAAAACCGATTTAGAAATTTGTATATGACTTAATTTATATGAAATATTGTATGAAATTGCATGTAGAAGGCTTTTTAAACTATATGTTTTCTTAATTATGCAGAGAGTGCTCGTTTATATAGGGAGGCAGGTTGGCCGAATGGTTAAGGCGTCAGATTTAAGCTCTGATCTCGAGAGAGAATGCGGGTTCGATTCCCGTACCTGTCATATTTTTTATATATTTATTATGAAAGTCTTGATTTTAAGCTAGTTTATTCACGACGGCTCTACCAGAACAAACGATTGAGCTCCTTTTCGACTAAAATGGACAAAGAGCGGAAGATGTTGATTGTATCGCCGGAATTTGTCCAACGTCTTAAGTCTGGCGATGATGCGGAGAAAAATATATTATCACTGCTTGATGACGAAATGCAAAAAGTTTTAAAGTCCAAATTAACTGATCACGATAAATGGATCCAGTACAATCAAGTGTTACAACGATTCCTTCATTTCACAAACCAGGCGAGGCAGCCAATCAAAATACCTATTGAAACAACCAGTGACAGCCTATCAAATGCCGTTATTTTATCTACACTTCCAAAACTTTTAAGAAAAAAGCTGAAGTTTTCCTACGCATTTTGAGTACCTCAAGCGATGTGAGCTGGGATCACAAGGGTACCGTTACTATAAAGGGTGAAATTTTACCGGCGTCTAACATAGTCGATTTAATTCACGACACTCTGCGGCCTCGAAAAACTATTAATCCACCCGGACGCCTACAGTTTGCTGATTACATCAAAGACCTTAACGTTGCTAATGTGCTGCTAGCTAAACCTAAACAGCAAAAGAAGCCAACCCCGACTGGTACTACAGGAAAAACCGAAATGGAAACTGATAACTGCGAGTCCGATTTAGAATATAAATTAAACACCAGCTACTCATCCAAGTCCACATCAAAAAGGTTCAGTCAGAAGAACGCCGATAAGGAAACGCCTCCAAAAAAGGGCCGTTAGAAAAACGCCTCTAAGGCAGATGTCATCAACACCAAAAACGAAGGGAATTCTAGATTGGGTGCATCTTAAACTTTAAAATGACACAATGAAATTCTGATTTTATTACTTGCAGCCTTTTTAATTTGAAATGTTGTGCTCCTCAAACTACAGTTTTGTAAATTGCTAGCGAATTTTTAGAAAATAAGACATTCAGCTGTACATTTATATTTATATTATTAAGTATTATACGAAATAAGAACAATATATTTGTTTATTACAAAGTGTTTGTGTTTTTTATTTCTACTCTGCTTTTGTTTTTCACGAATCTGCAATAATTACAAAATCTAAAGCTAAAATATTAGTATTTGAAGTAATTTTACAGTTACAAAGTGTAAAATTTCAAAAAATCAATCTACGATTTCATAATGGCGTGATATAATTTAGAAATTGTGATTTCTTTTAATTTTGTACGATACATTTTATAAAAAGTGTAAAACATTTGCAAATTTTTCAACGAAATTGTGTGTTTTATTCAAGTTTATGTTAATTTTGTTTATCGAAATGCTTGTGGTAAAAGATTTTTTCAACGAAATTGCTATTTCTTTTAATTTTGAGCGATGCATTTTATAAAAAGTGTAAAACATTTGCAAAATTATGCATAGTTTATGTAACATGATGTCGATTTTTGTAAAAATTTATGTGAGATGGCGTGTAATTGCGTGATTTTTGTTCAATTTTCGTCGTGTGTTTAGTAAAAATGTCGTTTTTTGTATAATTTCAAGTGACATGATGGCAGTTTTTGTATAATTTATGTGACATGATGTCGATTTTTGTGTAAATTTATGTGAGATGATGTGTGATTGCGTGATTTTTGTTCAATTTTCATCGTGTGTTGAATAAAGATGTCGTTTTTTGTATAATTTCAAGTGACATGATGACAGTTTTTGTATAATTTATGTGACATGATGTCGATTTTTGTGAAAATTTATGTGAGATGCTGTATGATTGGGTGATTTTTGTTCAATTTTCATCGTGTGTTAAATGAAAATGTCGTTTTTTGTATAATTTCAAGTGATATGATGACAGTTTTTGTATAATTTATGTGACATGATGTCGATTTTTGTGAAAATTTATGTGAGATGCTGTATGATTGCGTGATTTTTGTTCACTTTTGAGTTAATTTGTCGTCATCACATGTATATTTAGTAAATTGTACAATAATTTTTGTAATAAAAATGCACAAAGAGCCCACATAACTGAAGTTTTGTTTATCGAAATGTAGGTGGTAGTAGATTTTTCAATGAAATTGCGTGTTTTATTCAAATTTATTTTAATTTGTCGTCAACACATACGTCTTTTCGTAATTTTTGCGTGCTTTTATTCAAATTTATTTCAATTTGTCGTCAACACAGACGTATTTTCGTAAAATTTTACTATTTTTTCAATGAAAGTTGTATAAAAATATTGGTTTTTGTCGTTTTTGCAGAATTTAATGTGACAAGATGCCGATTTTTATAAATTTTCATGGGAGATGATGTCGATTTTCTAAAATTTTAAACGAAATGCTTTGGAAATTGCATGTTTTTATTCAAATATTAGTATTTGAAGCTATTTTTTCACATACAAAGTATCGAAAATTCATATAAATTGAGCTACGATTTCATAATTGTGTGATGTACTTTAAAAAATTACGGTTTATTTGTTAAACGTTTGCAAAATTATGCTTAGAAATAACTCTTAAAAACTGTGTTTACATCATTTTTCGGTACTATAAAGTCGCTTTCTAAAGATTTTCAACGAAATTGTGCGTTTATTCAAATTTTTGTTACTTTGGGAGTCAACACATACGTATTTTCGTAATTTTGCGTGCTTTTATTCAAATTTATTTTAATTTGTCGTCAACACATGCGTCTCTTTTCGTAAATTTTTTACAAGAAAAATGGTTTGACTTATATTTTTACAAGTATCCCTTGTTTTATTTGCAAACGATATTGAAAAGCTATTTTTTCAACGAAATTGTCTGTTTTTATTCAAATTTATGGGGGACAACCATTCTTATACAATAAGACTCGGATATCTTCGGAACACGGTAGCTGAAAGCAACGCACCACCCTTTCTTACCTATATGAGTAAGAAAAAGATAGCCATACAAAAAATTATATTAGTAGGCATGTTTAGTTGACAAATGTCATAATTAAAATTAGTCAAGCCTTCTCCAATACTTGCTACTATGTTTATCTTTTTCTTACTTAAGCAATACGTATATCTTCTTGTTCATGTTATTGCTGATATATATAATTGTGACCGACAGGCAACGACCTGTTAGGCCATTTGAGGATGACGAAATAGAAAGTTCTGCAGAGTCGGTGATATCATAGCAAATTCCATTGTCTGTTCTAACAATCAAGTTAACTGAAAACGCGTCCGGGGCAAAAACCATTGCGAATAATAACACATTTTATGTTGAAAATTGAAAATAACCGCCGCGTAATTATGATCTCGCTATATAAAATAAGTAATTAATTTTTGAGTATATTTTTAAACTATTTCAGGACTATATTCGCAGAATCCGAAGTGCAAACTTTCACTGGCTGTTTGTAACACCCGGCCTAACGATAAAAATAAAATAATTAATTATGACGAAATCACGCGCGAAATCAATTTTTAAAAAATTGCATCTACCTTTAATCACATCAAGCTGCACATTTCAGTTCTTAAAATTTAAATTTTCGAAAAAATAAGTTGTTCAAAATTCGAGCGGCGTGACTGCAGAGCTGTGAAATGACGTTTTGTTCAAACCCTTTAAATCCCGTAGCGCTCCGTGGTCTAGCGGCATCGATCGATGTGAGCCCAATGTGTATGCAAACGTAGAGGGTTCAAATGCAAGTCCGCCAGAGATTTTTTTTAAAATTAAACATCCATCCTGTGACTGCAAGAGAGAGACAACCAGAGCAGAAGAGAGAGAGAGATAAATCTACCAAAACAGGGACTTAGAAAAAAAATCTGAACAAATTTGAAATTCAAATATTCGCGCGAAATTAAAATGGCCTCCGTGCATGAGAGAGAGAGAGAGAGCAGCTTCGATGAGGGAGACGGAAGATTTAGCAGTTTGAAATTCAAATATTTCCGCGAAAATTCAAAATTAAAAACGACACCTGCGAGAAGTGCGCGCGCAGAAAACCAAGATGGCGGACACCCGGGAGATTTAAATTCAAAAAATCTGAAAAATTTCCTATAGTACGTAGGGTTAATGGAACTCTGGTTAATCCATTCATGCGCGCCGCCGCGTAATTCCGGAAGCAAATTAAAAATAGCCGCGCGTAATTTAATCGGAAGCTAATGCGTAATTTAATCAGTAGCACATATGTAAATTACATATCAAACTTCATATGTGATTAATTAGATCAAACCGCGAAATTAATTGGGTCAATCCCCGAAAATTCCGCGAAATCCGCGAATAAATCCGCGAAAACCGCGAATTAAACCGCGAATCAAAATTTGATTGACAGCTATCAAAATCAAGGTATCCCTATACTACTACTCATGTGCTTTAATTGAGTTTATAACTGACACTTTTGAAAATTATCACAAGCGCCGTTTACTTGAATTTTCAAGCTCCCGCCGTAGTGAACAGGAATTAGTATACATGAAATTTGTACGTAAGGCAAAAGATATGTTGGTATCCCACATAGACGAATCATGCTATCATGTAACCTCAAAGTCTGACAGTAAAATGTTGTACTATACCGTGTTTACTGACAATGAAATGTGCGATTGCCCCTTTGGACAAAGTGGGCGATTTTGTAAACATATATGTGCAGTATAAGAAAAGTTCAAAATTTACGTGAAAACTGCACCTCGTCTCAACACTGATGATAAAGTTGATTTTGCAAGAATTGCTTTAGGCGAAAGTGTACCAGCGAATTTTTACAAGAACATGGATGATACACAAACACCTAATAAATCTTACACTGTAAGCACAGAAATATTTGACAAAAGGTCTTTTGAGTTGGGGGATGTGCACGACTCAATACAAGATTCTAATGAGGAGAACGAGAAAAACGATGGAGACCACGAAGTAGCTGTTGCCAACCTTTCAAAGAATTTTTCAAATATAACTGATATAGTAGCAGCTCACAAATCAGCCACTATGACTGACATTGTTATAAAATTTAACAAATATTTAGAGAATATTATGACACCTGCTCAAGTTGAACACTTTTTTGCAAAAGCTAAAACGAAGCTTTCGAGAAGAATAGAAGTGCAGCCAACTTCTGTTTCTCGTAGAAAGGCAAGACCAGGTTTAACTGATGGTCGGTAACGTATACAAGCAGGTAGACCATCCAATAATGAATTAGGACAATAAAGAAATCGTAAAAGAAAAAGATGCCTCTCAGAAAATGTGATGCTCAATTGTCCCAATGCAAAATCCCATGGAACAAGTCACTGACTTATATTATTGTGCTATTTTTTAATGTATGTAACTAGGCATATTTTCATTATTGTTGTTCGGGTTTAGTAGTTTCTTACATTTCTATAGAAAAATGTGCAAAATTTATTTTTAATCCTGACACTAAACGTCACACGTATTAATAGAACGTTCTAGCTATACTTTTTTTAAATTTGAATATGTACACGGCAATATTAAGAAAACGTGGAAAATAATGAATGAAATAGGTAACTAATTTGGAACCTAGGAAATCCGAAATTGATTTCCTTGTTGATGAAGAGGATAATGTAATTAGGGATAATGTTATTAAAGCTAATTATATAAATAATTTTTTGAGAAAAAACAGTTATTCAGCGGGATTTGATGGTATAACCAATGATTGAATAAAAAGCTTATCTTTATTATTTTAAAACCGATTACTCATATCACTAATTTATGTTTTACGAATGAGAATTACCCGAATGTATTCAAAAGTAGTATAATTATACCAATACATAAATCAGGAGACAAAACAAATGTAAATAATTATACACCTATTTCATTAAGTAACGAATAGTATAAGCAAAATAATTGAAAGATTTATTAAAGTTAGGCTGATGAATTTCCTCAACACATTTGAAATATTATCTTTTAATCAATATGGATTTTCGATTTCGTAATAATATGGGAACTAATGAAGCAACTTAGAAACTTATAGATAATTTATATAATAATTTAGAGAACAATCAAAAACTTTAGCTGTAGTCTTGGATGTAGCAAAGGCTTTGGACACAATTTGCTACAGTACTCTGTACAATAAATTACATTACACAGTAAGAGTATCTCAAAGTACAGTTCTGGGCCCAATTTTGTTTCTCATATATGTCTTGCTGAAATTAAATATCGAAGCTCAAATCACCTTACCTGCAGATTATACAGCCATTATATTTGAAGTATATAACTATGTCGAACTTATACTAAAGGTGGTAAATTAAATGGCTGTGATAGTCCATAATTTAAATAGGGATTTCTTATCACTAAATTTGCTGAAAACTAAGTTTACATATTTTTCCTACAAACAATTACCTATTCAAGCCATTATTTTTGTTCATACCTTGGATTGCATAAATAATAATAGAAAACATTGTAAATATACTCAAACTATTACTTCTGTTACTTCATATCGAAGAAAAACTTTATACAAATTCAAATTACTCAAAAATGTAACCAAAATAGCAACCATAAAAAATATTTTTCTACGACCACCATTAAAAGTATGCATTTTAGTGCTAGCTTTTTTCACTAAAAGTGACGTTTTATAATTTAGGGTGTTAAAAGTGAAATCAGCTGTTAACTTTTAGCCCATGTGCTAAAAGTGAAGTGAGGTTATAAAACTACAATTTCGAACTGGAAGTGAGGTTGTAAAGTTATTCTAGTAACTTCTTGCGTTAGAGGTAAAGTGTTTTTTAAATTATTAAAGCGTTATGTAATGAATAAAGTCAGATGTGGACTATTATAATTACCTTTGATCACTGCCTTTGACAGTACTGGCTCCGGAAACGTTCATCTGCTCGTCAAGGCCATCTCTTTATTATGACATAAATAATAACTGTCATAAATGCAAACCTTTGTTAAATGGAAATTTATGGACTAATAACGGTAAATTTAAGGCCGTAGAAAAAATATTGTGTGCAAACTCGTCCTAAAAGTGGTTTATGCATGAGACATGTTATGTTCGGCTTCGTTTCATGATTTTCATGTCTCGTGCATAAACGGCCACTTCTAGCACTTGTTGCACAAATAGCTATTATTTTGCTTTGATACAATCCGTAATTCTGCGAGTTGATATTTGTTGCTTCTGAAAATCTCCACAATAACGTTATTTTTGGAAGCTGGGGTATTATCTGTGAGGCAAGTATATGTATTTTCATTAGCTATTTGTTCTTATAAATACCAATATTCATTTCCGAGATTTGCTCACAGATTTAAAACCAGAAGTATGTTATGCCAAAAAGATCAAAGTCTACCTCATAATAACGTGCACATTTAAACAAAATTAAACAATCGATAAAAAGTAAGCCTATGGATTACTGTAGTATGTATACATTTATTGGATGCGACTTCTTATTAGTACTTTAAAAGTACCTTATTTTTTCTATAATACAGTAGATACTTGATTTTCTGGTTTAGTTAATTTGGAAATTTCTAATTAATTTGCTTATGACTTGGCCACACACAAGCCTACTTCTTCGTCAGTTTATCATTATTAATTTACTGAATTTTTCTACACATAAAATAAAATAAATAAAAATAAATAAATAAATGTATGGAAAGAACCCTTATATCTCCAAAGTTTCAATAAAATATTTCATTAAACATTTGAATTCCTATCGTTGGGTTTGTGGAGGGTAAGAGGTTTATGAAGAGAGAGGTAGAAATAACCCATACATGTTTATATCTAAAAGCTAAAATAAACATAAATTTTATTCCAGAATTTGGCGACAAACGGGATTAAAAAATTAAAATAATCTAAGAAACCACCAAATATATTATTTATAGATGCACTCTATATCACTAAACTACTGGAGGTATTTTTACTAAATTTACATTTTCTTCAATCAGGTAAAACGCATTGTAGTGCTACAACGAGATGTGTATTGTCCTATAAAATCGCATTCAAAATTGAAGCCAAAACACACCACGACTGAACACATTAGAGCGCTGTAAAATGGTGTGTTCTGTCTTTACGCGTCCGGG